>JADRCD010237132.1:4881-44980 GCA_019843815.1 Montemys delectorum | reverse complement strand
AAAAAAAAAAGAAAAGAAATTCAAATGAGCAAACTACATAGGGACTGTGATGGTTTGTGTACGCTCGGCCCAGGGACTGGAAGGTATTGTCCTGTTGGAGTAGGTGTGTCACTGTGAGGGGTGGGTTATAAGACTCTCATTCTAGCTGCCTAGAAGTCATTCTTCCATTAGCAGCTTTCAGATGAAGATGTAGAACTCTCAACTCTAGCTGCACCATGCCTGCCTGGATGCTGCCATGCTTCCACCTTGATGATAATGGACTGACCCTCTGAACCTGTAAGCCAGCCCCAGTTAAATATTGTCCTTATCATGTTGCCTTGGTCATGGTGTCTGTTCACAGCAGTAAAGCCCTCACTAAGACAGGGACCCACTGTCAAAACTCTTGAGTGGGAAGCCGGGGGGTGGTGGCGCACGCCTCTAATCCCAGCACTTGGGAGGCAGAGACAGGCGGATTTCTGAGTTCAAGGCCAGCCTGGTCTACAGAGTGAGTTCCAGGACAGCCAGGGCTATACAGAGAAACCCTGTCTCAAAAAAAAAAAAAAAAAAAAAAAGAAAACACACAAAAAAAACCCCAAAAAACCTCGTGAGTGGGGAAGATACAAATGGCATCTATATAGTATCGCTATTGTTACATACAGAGGCTGTAAAGACTTAGAAAGCACTACTGTTTCGTGGACATGTAAATGCATGGCAAAGAGGTAAGATTATGGGCCGATACCTGCCCGCCACAGTTTATGTAAACCCAAGCAGAACAAGCCAGCCACAAAAGGACAGATTCTGTATGATACTTACATAAGGTACCTAGAGGAGTCAAGTTCACACAGATACAAGTGGTTGCCAGGGGCAGCAGTGGGAGAGGCCTGGGAGTTACTGTGCTGGGAGATAGTTTCCACTGGAGAAGATGGGAAACACCTTTGCAGTTTGATTTGGGCTGGATCACTTTCTCTTGCTCTCTTGCTCTCTCTCCCTCTCCCTCTCCCTCTCTCTCAGACAAGGTCTGGGCAAGTAGGCTAAGCCAGCTGGCCCCTAAGCCCCAAGCCTCTGTCTCTGCCTCGACAGCCCTGGGATCACAAGCATGAGCCACCACTCTTGGTAGGATTTTACTCTTGGGTTCTGGGGATGGGACTCAGGCTCTCAAACTTGTACAGCAAGTACTTTACTGACCAAGTCATTTCTCCAGCCTCCCAAGATGAATATCATTTCTATGGACAAGCCTGAAGCAAACAAAATGGCCCAATACTGGCATTTGTAAATGCTGCTGTGATGCAATTCTCTGAATTTTCCTTATTTTCTAGAGGAAATTTCAAACTAACAGGTAAGAAAAAAGAAAAAAGATTTAAAAAGTAAGAGTTCAGGGAAGCAGAATTGCCCTCAAATAACAGGATTGCTTCTGTTCCATTCTCAGCCCCCACCCCACCTCACCCCCGGGCTGCTTGAAGAGCAAGGGGCTGAGGAGGAAGAGCAGAAGCAGCATTCTGGAGTCTGAACCCTGGAAGGTCCCAGAGGACCCAGCAGAGCCTGCTGGAGCCAGTCAGGCTGGAGATGGCGAGCAAAGGCCTATGGGAGAAAGTGATTCTGAAAGTTGTCTCTTCCTCGAACACGGTCCAGAAAGCAGATGAAAAAACAGCCATCAAAAAAACAAAAACAAAAACAAAAAACAAAAAAACAAAACAAACAAACAAAAAACCAGAAATGTGAGTTCTTAGCAGTTTAGAGCTCCTTGGATTTGCTGATGACAAAATGCATTGCCCAATCTTTCCTGTTCCTTCTTTTTTTTTTCCCTTTGACCTATCAGCATGTCTACAGAGGCCCCTTGTCTACAACTACGACGTGGCAGAATACATATTTACAGGCTGAGCCAGCTAAATATAGGCCTTCCTTTAAAGCACCTGAGGATTTGGAGATATACTGTGTCCCACCCCATCCCACACCCCTACCACACACAGACACACACAGACACACACACACATACACACATACACACGGACCGATACCTCCCTAGTCTCCAAGAAGCATGTGATCTTTACAAGGTTACACAGGGTGCTAGAGTACAGCGTGAGACTGATGGGAAGAAAGCCAGTAGCCAGAAAAGTTAAGAAAAGAAAAAAAAAAAAAGAACAGGCAGTGGCTATCTCCCAGCTGTGGGGAGAAGGGACCCATAGTTCCCCTCGCTGCAGGTGCAGTGACAGTCTTTAGGAATAAAAGATCCTTTGGGAAGTTTAGAAGAAAGGTCACCTTTAAGAATTATCTCAGGGCAGGGGTGTAGTTAAGAGAGGTAACATTTTCCGAGCATGCTTGAGGCCCTGGGTTCAGTCTCTACCAGGGCAACAAGAAACGATTCAGAAGGATTTGGAGAAGCCATGGGCAGGAATGCTTATATAGCAGAATTTCACATCATGGACCTTGAAAAAACTCTGAGGCCCAGAGTCTCATGAAAATAAGACTCGGAGCTGGAGAGATGGCTCAGTGGGTAAGAGCACTGACAGCTCTTCTGAAGGTCCTGAGTTCAAATCCCAGCAACCACATGGTGGCTCACAACCATCCCTAATGAGATCTGATGCCCTCTTCTGGTGTGTCTGAAGACAGCTAAAGAGTACTTACATATAATAATAAATAAATCTTTCTTTAAAAGAAAAGAAAAGAAGACTCAAGAGCTGCAGACACCAGAGCTCATTCTCAGCCACATACCTGCCCACGCTGTGCATGCGCACCCCGATACATGCTCCAACACATGTGCCTTAAGTGGCAGTAGCAGCCCACACTGTGCTCCAGCCTCTGTGCTTTCTACGTTCAGGATCTCTTTAGTGTCCTGGGCTGCTCCTTGAAGTTGGTCTATTGTCTTTGGTTTACAAATGAAGAATGAAGAGATCTGACAAAGTCCTTGAGCTTGCGGGAGTGTGTGTGTGGGGGGGAGTTCTACCAAAAAAATGGCCTGATTTCAAAGCCTGCTTCCAGCCTGTGCCTTGCAGGAAGTAGGAGACACCCAGGGTCATCCGTGGTCAGATTTCAGACATTCAGGTTGAGCGTGTCAGGAACTGAGGAATCCAAAATAACTAGCCCAAGGTCATGGAGCAAATGGGAGGAGCTAGGACTCAATTCAGACCTGCAGAACCCTAGCTGGGACTCTAAACTGTGTGAGCCTGTTGCTCACTCTTTCCTGTTCCCAGGGACTCGGATTCCCCTAGCACTCTAATTCCTCACCACCACCCCACCCAGACACCAGCACACTGGGTGAGCTCTCCTGTTTGGAAATGTGGATACACAAGTATATCCTCCATCCCAGAACTAGTTCTAGGCCCTAGCCAACAAAGGAGAGGAACTGGGGTGAACGTTACTGACTAACCACAGAACAGCCAGGGGGCAGGGTCTAGATCGGCTTCTTCACTGATGACAGTGGCCAGGAAACAAACAAACAAATACTGCTTTCAGAAGTCGTGTCTCAAAGGCCCTGGGCTGGGACAAGCAGCCAGCCTTGGCACAAAGCCCATGCCTGAGCCCAGGGTGCTGAAGGCCAGGACTTATCTCACATCAGACTCTCTCCACCGGTCTTCAACACCATCTTCGCTGTTACACCTGCCATTTAAAGCCGGCAAGCCTCCAGGCCTGTCATCAAAGAGCACCTTCCGAGAGGGCCCTCATGAAAAACAAGGGCGTTCAGGCCAGGAGAGGGGTGGTTATCACTGCCTGTTGCAGTTTCTATCCTTTAGCCACTGCTGGGGAGGCTTCTCCTTCCCCTACACAGGGTCATAAGTTTCTGGACTGCTGGCACCTCTCCCAGGCCTCAGTTTATCCCCTGGGAGCACAGAGGACATATGTGACTTCTACAAGGTCACCCAGACAATAAGTGGTATAGCCAAGACCTAAAGCCCAGATCCTGGCTCGACACTGGGAACCAGTCCACTCCCCTCTCCATACTGGACAAAGGAATGGAGGAAACGTCCATCCCAAGACCACCAGGGACACCGGTGGTGATGGCATCAATGGTTTCCTCTACCTGGGCCCCAGGGAGACCAAAAGTTTCAAATTACCCTGGGATGCTAAACAGGCGAGAATCTGTGAACGTTACAGCCCCAATCTGTGAACTTTACAGCCCCGAGGAATGAAAGTTTACCTCAGACAGGCAGGGACAGGATGGAGATGACACCCCGTGCCCCACCCACCTCTTAGGCAGATTGTGTCGTGCCTGATTCCAAGGAAAGAGTGATGGTGAAGCAGTTACCACCACTCACTCCCTCAACGCTTCTTCAGAAGTTCCAGCTTGGGTGTTGCTCAGCCATCTAGGAGCCCATGAAATAGTAATCTCTACTCATTAGCGGCCGTCACCCAAGCTCCCTGCTCACCGTACTTTCTCACATCCCAAAACCCTTTAAAGGAGTTTTACTCTGAGAAATCACTGGACAAGGAAGACCTGAGGGTACCCATAAATCCAGTTCATCCTAAATTTCTGCCAAGGGTATTGGGAAAGGGGCTAACAGCTGGTTCTCAACCCCTCCTCCCACCTGGCCAGGAGTGTGGGTACAGACCCCTTGGGCTGGGGCCAGTTAAAAATGACTCACCACAAAGGGTGTGGGAGATTCTGGGCAGAACACCCAGGGCCCTCGGCCCTCCCCCAGTACACGGAGGAACTCTTAAGAACACTGCTCAGACTCCCAACTGGCAATGGGGTGAGCAGAAGGACATCGCCCAACCACCACAGTAGGAGCTGGGGATGTAACACAGTTGCTAAAATGCTAGCCTAGCAGGTAGGAAGCCCTGGGTTAGAGCAACTGCTCAAGCCTGTAATTCCAGCACTCAGGAGGTGGCGGCAGTTGGATCAGAAAAGTTCAAGGTCATCCTTGGCTAAATGTTTAGTTCGAAGCCAGCACAGGATACTGCAGATCCTTTCTCAAAAAAACAAAAAACAAAAAACAAAAAAAAAACAAAAAAACAAAAAAACCGAGCAACCAACTGGCACAGTCGGGTTAGGGTGAAGGGCTCAAGCTCCAGACTTGAATTTGAAAACAAGTCCTAAAGCTTGCTCAAGAAAGAAGGCTTCTAAGATGGGTCAGCAGGGGAGAAGGGACCTGGATGGCTTCTTTATACTGGACAGATCCCGAAATGCAGAACCGGGGAGGGATAAGTCTCCTGCCCACTGTGCAAAAAACGTAGGGGGCATCCGAAAGCCTAAGATCTGGGTTCATCTCCGGCTCCAGATGAGAGCCAAAAATCTTCCCTCTCCTGGCACACTACCCTAGGGAGCCAGTCCAGTGGTTCTTGGCTCCTCCCCATCCCAATCTTCAGGGTTCCCAGGCGGTTTCCCCATGTCCCATCCCCCATGCACAGAGCTCTTTCGCACGTGCCACGGGTGAGTGTCCCACAAAACCCACACACTGAGAACGGAAGGGTAGAGGGTTCCTTCCTTGAGCTCGGCCAGGCCAACGGGAGAGAGTGAGAAAACGGGAAGAGGAGGAAGAGGATGGAGGGGGAGAGGGCGGGGGAGGAGGCAGAGGCCGCAGGAAGGCCTGAGATGCAGGAAGCAGCTGGGGGGGGGGGGGCTTTGTGCCTGAGTTGTTTTCTGGGTCCTAGTGTCCACCCTGTTCAGTTCCTGGGAATCTACCGACGACAGGAGCTCCACATCTAGACCTAAATACTGGATGGATCCTCACTGCTAGATTGGGGAAGGATAACGGGCATAACAAGGCCCTTTGTTGTGTATGTGAGGAATGAAGGAGCTCTAAAAAAGCTGAGTTTTCAAGATGGGATTTGTAGGACACACCACACACACACACACACACAAACACACTTGCACACAAGTGACCAGAATCCTCTAAGTCCGAGACCCAAAGTAGAACTCTCAATAAGGGAACTTTGGCCTTGGGCCTCTAGAATCATTCCTTCCAACCTCCCCCAACACCTTCCAAACCTTCCTGTTTCAGAGCTAGGTCTCTTCTGGCAGTTATGAAGGCCAGGATTCTATACCTCTCTCTCCCCATGTGGGTAGGTGAAGAACGCATCTTAAGACTGCTAAAGGCAAAGGGCAGCTTTGATAATCGCCTGCCATATGGGTGATGTACCCCCCCATCCCCGTCCCTTTCTTCATTTCTCCTCCCCACAGAACACCACAAAGATTACTGGGCCCAAATTTTACATCCTGAAAGATGAAAAAAAGAAAAAATCCCTATGGGGAGTTGTTAAAAATGAAGAATCCCAGGTCCTGCCCCTGAGATTCCCCTTCAACTTTGGGAAGGAGCTAGAAATATGTGCTTTGATCTAGCACCCAAAAGTTTTGATGCTGGTAGCCCTGAACACTCTAAGAGGACCTTTAAGGAAATGATTAAGGGCCCTCCCCATAGAACCCCATCACTTTGTGGGAGAAGGCCAGCTCCTGCTGTGGCTAGATGGCTCCCCGCCCCCAGGGTTAAATGAGGGGACGCCTATGTGGGTTGTGAAAAGCCGCCGAGTTTGGGATGGGAGGGTTGAAGAAGAATAGCCAAGGTCCGAGAAGCTGCGGAAGGCTGTCCGCCAAGTATGAGTAGGAGCGACCAGGCGACAGGGTGGAAGGGAAGGGGAGGGCTCACAGGCTCCGGCCCCGGAAATCCGATCCCTTTAGGACCCAGTGGTACCAGTCCCCCAGCGGCGGCGGCGAGAAGGGCAGCCGCTCGGTCTCCGGCAGCCGTGGTTCGGGCAGAGCTAGAGAAAGACCGAGGCTCGGGGCGCGGGGGGGAGGGAGGGAGGGAGGGAGGCGCGGCGGAGCGGCCCGGGTCAGCGGAGCAGCCGCGGGCGCGGGGATGCCGGGCACCCCGAGAGCCAAGGCCCCCGGCCGGAGTAGGGGGCGCCTGCGCCGCCAGCGCCGCTGACACCGCCTCGGAGGATGTGAGCCGGTGTCGCGGCCGCTGCTTCGCGGGCTGGGCGCGCGGTCCCAGCGGCTCCAGCCAGCCTCCGCTTCTTCAATTTGGGTGGGGGCGACCGCACCAGGCCGCTAGAGCTTTCGAAGGGGGGGCTGGCTGTCTTTGGCAGCTTGGTTGGGGGAGGCGACCCACACAGGGCGCTCGGAGATTTTTTTTTTTTTTTTTAAAGCAGGGTTAACTGTTTTTTGGCAGCTTGGTTTCTGGGGGACTCTATAGAAGGCCTTTCGGGATTTTTTTTCTTTGGGGGGAGGGGGCGGTGGTCCCGACTTGGCCAGCCGCCTGCTGGAGGGGGGTAGCGGGGAGCGGGGGGATGCGAACCCGGCTCCCCCAACCATGATGAAGACGGAGCCTCGGGGGCCCGGGGGTCCCCTCCGGAGCGCCTCCCCGCATCGCAGCGCCTACGAAGCGGGCATCCAGGCACTAAAGCCTCCCGATGCGCCCGGGCCCGACGAGGCACCCAAGGCGGCCCACCATAAGAAATATGGCTCCAACGTCCACCGCATCAAAAGTATGTTCCTGCAGATGGGCACCACCGCGGGGCCGCCGGGTGAGGCAGGCGGCGGCGCAGGCATGGCCGAGGCCCCACGGGCGTCCGATCGCGGCGTGCGCCTGTCCCTGCCGCGGGCCAGCAGCCTGAACGAGAACGTGGACCACAGTGCCCTGCTCAAGCTGGGCACCAGTGTGTCGGAGCGCGTGAGCCGCTTCGACTCCAAGCCCGCGCCCTCGGCGCAGCCCGCTCCGCCGCCGCACCCGCCGTCCCGGCTGCAGGAGACGCGGAAGCTGTTCGAACGGAGCGTCCCCGCGGCCTCGGGTGGCGACAAGGAGGCCGTGGCGCGGCGGCTGCTGAGGCAGGAGCGCGCCGGCCTGCAGGACCGGAAGCTGGACGTCGTGGTGCGCTTTAACGGCAGCACCGAGGCGCTGGACAAGCTGGATGCTGACGCCGTGTCGCCGACGGTCAGCCAGCTCAGTGCGGTCTTCGAGAAAGCCGACTCGAGGACCGGCCTTCACCGTGCACCCGGCCCCCCTCGGGCCCCGGGGGCGCCCCAGGTCAACTCGAAGCTGGTCACTAAGCGGTCCCGGGTGTTCCAGCCGCCGCCGCCGCCTCCCGCCCCGTCGGGGGATGCAGCGACCGAGAAAGAGCGTGGCCCCGGAGGGCAGCAGCCCCCACAGCACCGGGTGGCCCCTGCCCGACCTCCGCCTAAGCCGCGGGAGGTGCGCAAGATCAAGCCGGTGGAGGTTGAGGAAAGTGGGGAGTCTGAGGCTGAGTCAGCTCCCGGGGAAGTGATCCAGGCCGAGGTGACCGTCCATGCAGCCTTGGAGAACGGCAGCACCTCGGCCACCACAGCCAGTCCTGCACCCGAGGAAACCAAGGCCGAAGCGGTCCCCGAGGAGGAGGTGGCGGCGTCAGTGGCGACGCTAGAGAGGGGGGTGGACAATGGCCGGGCCCCGGACATGGCACCTGAGGAGGTGGATGAATCCAAGAAGGAGGACTTTTCGGAAGCTGACTTGGTGGACGTGAGCGCCTACAGTGGACTTGGGGAGGACTCTGGGGGCAGTGCCCTGGAGGAGGACGATGAAGAAGACGAGGAGGACGGGGAGCCCCCCTACGAGCCGGAGTCAGGGTGTGTGGAGATTCCCGGGCTCTCAGAGGAAGAGGACCCGGCCCCGAGCCGGAAGATCCATTTCAGCACCGCACCGATCCAAGTGAGTGATCCCCCTTCCCCCCCCCCCCCCCCAGCTGCCCTTGCCACGTGCATGTGGTCGCTCCCGCCAAGACCTCCGTGTTTGGCAGGCTGAGTCAGCCCCTGCCACCCAGCCGGGTTCCCAGAAGTTCCCACAATGAGGGAGGCGTGGGGGAACTTCCAGCTGTTTGTCAGAGTGGGAAGGTCTTCAGGTCTGTGATTGTGAAGGTGGCCTGCTGCGACCTGCCCTCAGGTTCCTAACCCCGCCCAGCATCCCTCCCTACTCCACGCCTACTCTGGGACACCTGCTCTCTCTTCCTCCCCCAGACATTCTTTCTTCCAGAAGCTGCCAGAGGCTGGGACTTGACTGGCCCGAAGGGGTGTGGGACATGTCTTGGGGATACTGTTCCTACACTTGCCCTGCTGTCAGGAAGAGAAAGGTGGGGAGCTGTGGGGAGCTTCGGGACGCTTCCTGCTTCTGGATATGTGAGGCTGGCTCTGTCTGGGGTGAGAGAGGGGAGCTAGGAACTTCCCCAAACAAAAATACAGAGGAAGGCTGCTCTTCTTCCCTGCCAGTACCCCCACTCCAACTTTGCAGAAGTGAAAGAAGGAAGCAGACCTCTTCGAGGATGAGCTGGACCATGGCCATGTGACTGGGGCTGGGGGAAAAACCCTACACCTTAGGGTCTGTGCTGGGCCAGCTTCCCATAGCCAGGGTTGCACAGGAAAGGGGCATGCATGGTCCTTGAAGGAGCAGGCCCTACAGGAAGAGGGCCAGGAGTCTGGATGTTCCCCTAAGGTGCTTTGTAGACTTTCATGCCTTATAGTCGTGGACTCCTATCTCTTTCCATATTCTCTATGTACTTTAAAAGAGGCTGGGGCTTGCTTTGGGGACGGGGGAGTTCAGCCCCCCCCCCCTTCTCTAACACCACTATTGGTGATTGGTTTGTGACCTGGGCCAGCCAGTGCTTTGAGATCCTCTGAGTAGTGGTGGCAGAGAAAAAATGTCCCCTGGGGAGAATTAAGAACAGGAGACCACTCCCATTTCCCACTGCCCTGGGAGCCCAGCAGGCACATCCAGCTCTGATGGTCTTTTCTTCCCTAACCAAGCTCTGCTGAGCCTAGCATCTGGCCTGCCCCAGTAGGAGGCTACAGCACCAAGGATTTTCCTTGGCCTAGGCCCTGCTCCTCCTTGCCCTCTGGAGCCAAATCCCATGTGTTTGCTTGCAGTTTCCATAGCTACTTCTGAAGCTGCCCAAGTTTCTCTCCCTCTCCGCCTCCTCCTTTCCCCCAGGGCAGCACAGGTCCAGAAGGTTAAGGGTGGCCAGTCTCTCCTGGCTCCCTGCCCGGGGGTTCGAAGCCTCTTCCATACCCTGTTCCCTGTGAAGCCAGTGAGATCCAGGAAGGAGTGGAGGCTGTTGGGAGGGTGTCAGAGGCAGTTGTCCCATCCCCATGAGGTTTGTGAGCAGCCCCATGCCCTCATGGAGAGAGAATGTGGTCTGGGCCTCTGTCTATATCTGACGCCTTACCCTGATTTTTTTGGTAAAAAATAGCACATGATTTGGAGCAGTGCTCTGGACTCCCTGGTGACTCCAAAGCAAGCTGGCCACTAGCGTAAGAGCTAAGGCAGTACAGACGCTCCACGTGTCTGACTTTTGGCCTTACTGAGCCTTTCGTCCTCCTCCGCCTGGCCAGGGCCCCAGACTTTTCTCTTCTGCTACCTCTACACTGATTGTGAAGCCAGGGTTCTCTGCCCCTCCCTGACCCAGCTGTCACTGTTATGGAGGTCTGGGTATCTATCTGCTCAGGGCAGAGGATATGATTCCAAACTATTGGCCGAGGAGATAGCTGAACTCAGGGCCTTCTGATAGGAGTGGCTGGTGGTCCCAGGCCACTGAGCCTGAGGCCTGCCTGGGATTCCCACGGGGGCAAGATGCCTGGCATTCCCACGGGGGCAGGATGTAAAAGGTGAACAGGTTGTGGGCAGACGACAAGGCACAGATCAGGCCCCCAGAGTGTTTGGGTGTTCAGAGTGACGTGTGTGTGATGGGAAGTGGAGATGGGCTGGGTGAGCAGAAGAGGGCTGGGGGACACTGTCTCTGGGCACGGGAAATGCCAGAGGCCTCAGGTGAAGGGATGGACAAGGCCAGTTTGCTGACCTAGGCTTATACCCTTCTTTGTCCTAAAGCTTGGAACACCTTTGCAATAGGGAACTAAGTCAGTATTGACCCGCCTACTACGGCCCATCTAGAATCTGGTGCTGCCCTGCTACTGTGACCTTGGGTAATAGATTACATGTGGAGTAGAGAGTCTGTTGCTTCAAGGCTGAGACCACTGGCCAGATGTTGGGGAGCAGTCCGTTGGCCACTGCACAGTAGCTGGATGAGCATGAAAGTGTCCGATACAGTAGAGTCAAGGGCATTAGCTAGGTGAGCACATAAACCCCAGCTGTGCTGCTGGCTGGTCCTAGACGTGTCCTCTCTACCTCCCACCATGACAGTGTACCTCTGTGAGGAGACTGGAGGTTTGGATGACATTCAGTAAGGCCCAACAAAGGGGTAACCCTACCTACAGGGTGCCCATGAGCATGCTCCTAGAGCAGAACAGGCCCTGGCACCGGTCTTGCTGGAGACAGTGTCTTCCTCTAACCCTTCTGGCCTATCCAGCTGATAAGAGCTGCCTCTACCTCTCCTGCCCCCACTTGACTTCAAGCAATGCCAACCTAGCTGGCAGTAAAGCCACCAAAAAACAAAACAAAAACCACCACAGTTCCTCCAAATGAGCATCAGGTATCTACAAAGCCCGTCTCCTCCTTTTCACTGATCCTAGGAAGAGGTCAGAGTTAGACAGAAGGAGAGAGACAGCAGAGAGGCACAGGGACCACTGTGCAAGGGCAGGCAGACTGCCACCGCACATGAGCCGTGGTCCCTTTAGGGCCCCAGTCTTGGGGCCTATGCCTGGCTCTTCTGGTACCTGTGGACAGGGGTATTGTTCTTCAGGGACACAGTTCTGGCTCATGGGAGGGCCATGGGGCTCCGCTTCTCCCCCACTCTTGCTCTCTGAGGCCTACCTGAGATTTAATGGCCTTCCCTTCTCCGTGGAAGTAGAAAGCAACTCTGCTTCCGCCCCACCCCTCTGTGGCCATGCATTTCACCATCTGGGCAGGGAAGGGTCCTGGTGCCTTTGCCTCTTTCCTCCTCGACTCCTTGCCTCCTTCTCCCCTCCCCCTCCCCATCTGGCACCCTCCAGTGTCTTCTCCGTCCTTCCTCCCCTCCTCCTCCTCTTCCTGTCTTCTGCTCAGCCCGTTCCTCCTCTCTGTCTTTGTGCCCACCCTCAGCTGCCTGGCTCTTAGGTCTTGTCTCTTGCTTTCTCCCTGCCCTGGTATTGGAGATTTGCACACCTTGCAGTCTCCCTGGGAGTGTCCATCTGGACCTCCCCAGACTATTCCATGTGGAATGGATCTTTTGCTCTCTTGCTCCTGGGGCTCTAGAACTAGGAAGCCCTATGGCTGGGAGCTGGATTCCTTGTGAGATCAGGGTAAGGGAAGGGCCTCTGGACAGACAGACGTGGGGCTTCAGGTGACTCAGCTGGCCCAAGGGCTCTCTCCTGCCAGTGTGCTCTTGGGCTCCTATGGACCTCTGAGACCTGCTCCTCCCCAGGTATTCAGCACCTACTCCAACGAGGACTATGATCGACGCAATGAGGATGTGGATCCCATGGCAGCCTCTGCGGAATATGAGCTAGAGAAGCGAGTGGAGAGGTTGGAGCTGTTTCCTGTGGAGCTGGAGAAGGGTGAGAGACCAGGCCAATCCAAGGCGCACACTGGGGTCTTCCCTGGTGCTAGCCCCTGCCGTGCCACCCTGTGGCACCCACATGCATCCTTGCCTTTCTTGGCATTCCTTGTCCGCACAATAGCCACTGGTGTCTCCAGTGTATTGCCAAGGGATGATACTTGGTGGACACATCTCCTGAGTACTGTGTAGGTGGTCCTGGGCTCTGTTGGAGGCACAGAGACAGGTAAAAGCAGGCTCCCAGGGTGATGGCTCCTCTAACTTCAGCCTTATGTGCCATCATATGTGCTGAGAGGCTGTATCTGATAGAGCCTCGCCAAGGGAATACGCTCTAAAGTGAGCTCTTCAGAGCTGAGCTTTAAAGAGGAGCCATTTGGAAAGTGGGGCTGAACAGAGCGGTCCACTCGGCATAGGATGAATGCATGGCCAGGGTGGCATGGACCATGGCGAGAACATGGCCATTTCCAAGAGGGACTGGGAGCTATTGTAGGGACGGAGAAAGCTATTCTAGAAATTCACGGTGTCCAGGCAGTGGTGGTATAAGCCTTTGGGAGGCAGGGGCAGGCAGATCTCTTGAGTTCTAGGTCAAACTGGTCTACGGAGCGAGTTCCAGACAGCCAGGGCCTCACAAAGAAACCTTGTCTTGGGGGTGGGGAGAGAAAGAAAAGAAGAGAGAGAGAGAAAAAAAAAGAAAGATCATCATGGCATGGGTACAAGGAGGGGTCATAGTGGATGATGGCCTCCCATGGTGGAGTTAGCAATCGCTTAGTGGAAGTGGATGCACCGGGCAGGAACAATCAACAGTGCCGGGCGGGGGTGGGGACTTGATCTAGCGGAGACCAGAACTGGGAGAGAGGAATCTGAATGCTTCCCAAGCCTGGTATCTCGTCCTCAGGGAGCGTTCGTGGGGGAGGTCGTATGTTTGGATGCTAGAGGTCCATGGGTCAGGCAGGACAGGTGTGGGTAGGCAATGGGTATCCATGTTTGGTCAGTGGAACTCTGGGCTTAGAGGAGAGTAATTAGAGGAAAAAAAAGGCTCAGGGCTAAGCCCTAGCTCAGTCCCCATCCCAACCACACACCCTTATCTGTATGCACAATAGTCTGCCACACCCTGGCCACGCCTCACACACCCTGCTGCCTGTTGGATAGGGCAAAGGGCAGGAAGTAACCCCTATGAGTTAGCCTGGCAAAAGGGAGGTGGTTGGAACCATAGTTCTTTCCCATCATGGGGTGACTCCAAAACTTGGGGAGTACTTATTGAAAAGGAATGGGTATAGGGTAGAGGATCCCTGCCAGACATGGCTTCTCCCTTTCTGCCTCACAGACTCTGAGGGCCTGGGCATCAGCATCATTGGCATGGGTGCCGGAGCCGACATGGGCCTGGAGAAGCTAGGCATCTTCGTCAAGACTGTGACTGAGGGTGGTGCGGCCCATCGGGATGGCAGGTACCGTCCTCCTTCGACTCCCTCCCCCCTCCTTCCACTCCCTTCCCCAAGTCTCTTTTGGCAGTCATCATCTGGGGTGGGGGGCGGCAGCCTCTGGGAGGCCTGTGTGTGTTGTATGTGTGTCTTTGGATGTTCACAGAGCACCGCTGTGCAGGTGCTGTGCCAGGCATTGGGGTGACAGCCGAGAACAGATGGAAGCCCTCCCCAGAGCCCCACATGTTCTGTGGGGGAGGGGTGCGAAGCTCGACTGTACCTAGTACGGTGTGTACTGGCTTAGGGGGTGTGTTGGCCCTAGTAGGAAGAACACGGGCTGCGTGTCTGGAATAAGACTTCCCATTTCTTTCACTTAACAAATACTGAGGGCTTGACTAGCACTGGGTTGGTGCCAGGCCCTAGCAGTCAGGGTAGAGGGCCTTACCCTCGGAAAGCAAACAGTGTAGTAAAATAGTCAGATCCCAGACAGAACAAACACACTGGATAAGTGGGGAGGGATATATGAAAGCCCAAAGTAGGAGGGCCTAGCCGGGAGTGGTGTTGCATGCCTTTAATACCAGCGCTTGGGAAGCAGAGGCAGGCAGATTTCTGTGAGTTTGAGGCCAGCCTGGTCTACAAAGAGAGTTTCAGGACAGCCAGGGCTGTTACACAGAGAAACCCTGTCTCAAACACAAAACAAACAGTAAAGTCGGAAGGCCTGGCCACTCTGATGGGGTGGGCTTCTTGGGAGAAGTAATATTGAAAGAGCTGACGGCCAGGCAGGAACTAGCAAGGCCAAGTGAGTATATAAAAGGTTCCTTGTAGCCAGGTGGAGTGGCTTCAGCCTTTAATCCCAGCACAAGAGAGGCAGAGGCAGGCGGATCTCTGTGTTTGAGGCCAGCCTGGTCTACAGAGTGAGTTCTCGGATAGCCAGGAGTACATAGTAAGATCCTGTCTTGAAAAACAAAACAAAAATAAATAGATAAATAGGAAGAAAAGGTCCCTTGTGAACACAGGGCATCGTGCATGCAGCCCTAGCACTCTGGCAACTGAGCTGTGTGTCCCCAGCCTGAGTGGAAGGGCTTCCAAGTGGAAAGCCGTGGGGGCAGGAATGTAGGTAGCCAGGGAGCAGGGATGGATAGAACCGGGCAGTAGTGGCCGTGTTCTGGAGTTGACGTTGCTGGTTGTTTGTGCATGTGTGTGCCTGTGTGGAACATCTATGGCCAGAGGCCTGAGGTTCTGTAAGTCTGAAGGCTCTCGGAGGGCACTAGAGCTCTGGCATCCAGGCTCCTCTCTGCCAGGTTTTCTGTTGTGTGTGTTTCAGGGGGAGGAAGTGGGAACGGCTATAAGGCTTTCCCTCAGGAAAGCTGTGAAGGGTTGACACCCACACCCCCTCCACGTGCCAGGCATGAGTGGTGAGGGCTGCGTTACTGTAGGGTCATGTTAAAGGCATGGGTGCCCAATTCAGAGGGCTTTCGCCTGCCGTGGCGTAGGTGGCCTGAAAGCAGCAGGGACAGAAAGGGTGGCATCCTTCCTGGCACTTCCCTCCCTTCCCAGAGCGTGGCCACTGCTGCCTGTGTGCTAGCACAGCAGGTATGTGAGCATCCCAGGCGGACGAATGTGGCCTGTAAGAGGGAGAAAACTGCTCGCCTCGCCTCAGGCATTCTCTCCATTTCTACCTGAGGCCCCAAGAGGCTTGAAACCTCCCGGGAGGTGGAAAGTTGAGGAAGAAGATATCCAAATCTTCCCCCATCTTATGCATCCAGCCCTCACAGGCTAGGCTACCACCCCAAATCCGCTCCTGTGGTGTCCTGTGGGGCGGCCAGGATACCCCCGCAGCTAGATTGTGCTGGAGTGTGCAACTTTGCAGATGTGGATTGGTGTGTGAGCAAGAGAGGAGCATGCTTGGGTCCAAGGCATTTTGGGTGGACATTGGGGTGGTGGCGTATGTCATGAAAAATGAGCTCTCAGCAGGTCACATCACCCTGTTAAGTACGCCTGGAGACAACAGTGTAGTTGTTACAGGAAGTATACCAGCAACCTTTCCTGGTCCTGGATAACGGCATCTGCGTTACCTGGTTCTCTCTGTTCTTGAGTACCTTTTCTGGGAACCTTGTTGGGACTGAGCCTTGAGTTTCCAGTGGCAAAAGTCCACCACCTTTACCCCAGCTCCTGTTCCTCTCGTGGCTCCATAACAAATGTCACTTTCCCTAGGATCCAAGTGAATGACCTGCTGGTGGAGGTGGATGGAACAAGCCTGGTGGGAGTGACCCAGAGCTTTGCAGCCTCCGTGCTTAGGAACACCAAAGGCCGAGTACGGTGAGAGTCAAGAAAGGGAACAGCCAGGAAGCTAATCCTCTCAGCATCAGGTCCCTGCCTGGGGAATTGTGTCTGCAGCCCCTGCCAGGCCTGCCTTCCTGTCCCTGGATCCCTGGCTGCTGGCATCCTGGTTCGCCACTGGGACTCAGGCTTCCAGACTCCTTGTTCATCCATGTTCTCCTCTTGGTTTATTCTCCTCTGCTCCTGCCTCTGGCTCACCTATTGAAAACCAAACTAGCCTCTGCCACCTAGAGCTTCATCTCAGGCCCGTCCCATGTCCTGTCGGTGAGGCTGTTCCAGTAAACGAAGCAGAAGTCTGTGTGCACCTCTGACCGGACACCTGGGGACTGCTGCCTGCCCCACTTTTAGAGGGGCGCTGCCCCCAGGAAAGGGTGTTGGAGAGAAACAGGATGTGGGTGGCCGGGGAGAGGAGGAGCTGGTGCCTGGAAGTCCCACTGTTTCCTCTCCGTGCTAATCTGTAGTTGCCATCACCCTACCCCTTCCTGACCAGGGGCTTGGAGCGCACCCAAGACACACCTCTACAGTCTATTCCCCATCCCCTATGATGATGGGTCATTTTGCCCACTCCTGTGCTTTTGGTTTGGCTTGGCTTGGTTTTTGTGGTGGTTGTTTTCTCTCTGGTGGGAACAGCTCCTATGTCAAGAGCTCCTGAGCCCGGTTCCCTGTAGCCCAGCGCAAAGCGCGGTTGACAGCTCCTTCCCACAGCTGGCCAGGAGGGCCAGCAGGTCTTCCTGCTTCTCCTGGTAGGCAGCCATGTGAGAGTCTCAGCTCCCCTATTCATTATTAATTCTACAGCTTCTGGACTCAGGCTCTCAGTTCACCTCCCCTGGGAGGGCCTAGGTTTGGAGAGAGGGCCCCACACAAGGAGGGCAGTGGCATTCCCAGCTGTAGATGGGCTGGGATGACGCCAGAATGACAGATGACTCTGGTGCCCCTGCAGGTTCATGATTGGCCGGGAGCGGCCTGGAGAACAGAGTGAAGTGGCCCAGCTAATTCAGCAGACCTTGGAGCAGGAGAGATGGCAGCGGGAGATGATGGAGCAGAGATACGCCCAGTATGGAGAGGATGATGAGGAGGTAGGGCCGTGACTGCCCTCTGGTGGTTAGATGAAGCAGCGCAGTCATTTGCCTCAACTACTTTTACCAGGCTTGGTAAAACAAAAAGCAAAAGCAAAACAACAACAACAATAAAAACTCCAAGCCCCAGGGGAGCTTATAGTCTGAGAGAGAAGCAGACCCTCTGCGTCACAGAACTCTGGTCAAACGGAAGAGTTCCACTCTTCTAAAGTCTCCCTGTAACTAGAAGGAAAACACAGTCCTCTCTGAGTCCTTACTCTGGGGGCAGGGTGCCCTAATCTAGGGAACTGTTCTAGCCATGGAGACTCCCTGGTTTGTTCCCAGCCCAACATGAGCATACTGCCGCCGCTCTCCAGCCTGGCAGAGGGGTTGCTGAGGGAAATGGAGTAGATGGACCCACATTGCCTGCATCCCTCCACAGACAGGAGAGTATGCCACCGACGAAGATGAAGAACTGAGCCCGACGTTCCCAGGGGGTGAAATGGCCATCGAGGTGTTTGAACTGGCAGAGAATGAGGACGCGCTGTCCCCTGTGGAGATGGAGCCTGAAAAGCTGGTGCACAAGTTCAAGGAGGTTGGAAGAGGGGCCCTAGGGCACTGGGGGAAGGCAGGTGGGTAGCTGGCCCTAGGAGCTGAGTGCTACCCTCTGTCTGCAGCTCCAGATCAAGCATGCTGTCACTGAAGCGGAAATCCAGCAGCTGAAACGGAAGGTGAGGTTGTACGTGCTCATGTGCATGTGAGTGCATGCTGAAGAGCCGGGCTGAGGGCTGGAGGCAGGAGCTCTGCCTTCACACAGGCACCCCCCCTAACATATGCTAGTTCACCATGGGCTACAGTGAGACCCAGGAATATCAGAATTGAGAGCCCAAGAGCTTTGGCCCATCTGTTCCACTATTCATTCACTGGGTCTCTTTCCCCTCATATGTAAAGCATGTTATAAAAGTATTGCGCTATGTAGAGAAGAAGCCAGTGAGATGATACATGGAAATCTGCAGCAGATCCAGGAAGTCTGCCGCCTGTTTCAGGGTCAGTGCTCAGTCAAAAGTCAGTACCAGCAATTCCATGTTGATGAACCAAGTCTTACCCTTGGTGTCTGTGTTTACTGCTCAGCACACATCCACTCTGCACAGACTCTGAGATAAGATAGAGGCTAGAGGCTTTTTGACACAGCGGTGCGTACAGTAACACATGCCAGCCTGAATCCACAGACCCATTCACTCAGACACCTACACACCCCGTCTGCACAGATATGATTTCCAGACACCGTGATTGGTTCTGTCAGAGGCGTTGGCCTGAGTAGGTAGACCCACTCTGCCCTTGAGGTCACAGAAGCACACAAACATGACCACCGGCAGAGCCACCTGGCTTAGGAAGCATGTCAGAGGACATGTACATTTTTACCTGGACCAGCAGCACACAGGCTTGTACTAACAGCACCAGCTGGTGACACACATGGCTACTGTACATGCATACCAGATGCTCACAAGCACATTGGGTACCCACACGCTCCCAGGCATTGTAGACACACAGATTTCTATATATTGAAGGAGTCCCAACTCCCACGGGGTTTCTGGGATAGCAGGAGAAACCAATCTCCAGGGGCCATGAAGATGTAGTACAACAGGAATATGTGTGTCTTCTCCCACATAGATGGAGGAGGGTAGGGGATAGGCGTCCAGGGCAGAGCAGGAGTGTCCGGGTGGGAGCTGGCAGGCTGACTCTGGAAGGAGGCCGGCAGGGTATGGTAGCTGGGAGAGGTGAAGAGGCCGCTGGCTGGTAGGAAAGCTAGAAAAGGACATTGTATAAACCTCACCCTTCAAGAACTGTAGCCTTGGTTCTACAGGTGTGGAGCTGTAGACCCTAGAATTTTTTTGGAAGTTCACCACCTAGGAAATGGGAAGGGGATTTGGAGGTAAGAAGGACTTGAATATGGACAAACTGATTAGAGGCCCTGACAGAGATTGTCAGGGTAAGTCAGAGTACAAGGCAGGGATGGGAAGGAAGGACCAGATAACATTTTTTTTGCGGGGGTGGAAGGGGGGGGTTCTCAGGGAATGAAGCAGGCGGTGGGACACATGTGGTTTTCAGGCTCAGAAAGCAAAGAGGCATTCAACTGACAGACATCTAAGGTAACTTCTAGACGGCTAAGGCCACTTCAGGCACAGTTATGAGCAAAGGCAGAATGGATCCTTGTCTTTGTGAGTATGCGTCTGCATACTGTAGTAACTGTTGTTACTACCCGAGCCTCTAGATCAGAAAGAGGCTCCATTGCAGGGCAGGGGGTGCTGCCCTGCTGAAGTCCCAGCAGGCTTCTCTGGGAAACTGATATACAACAGGCATACAAGGGAGATGGGGCATTCCTAGCAGAAGGAACAGTGCCTGCAAAGGCCCTGTGGCAGGTGTGAGCATCTGCAGGAAGGCTTGAGGTATCCAGGCCCAGAAAGCATGAGGTGTTTGCAGCAAGTAAGACAGAGGGACAACCAGGACCCGTTGGGACTGCTGTGGGACAGCAGCACCTTCCACCAGGCAAGTAGATGAAGAGAGCAGGCTCAGATGGGGGAAGAGTGCCGTTTGGGGCATGGTGTCTCTGAAAGGCTGTGAGGTGGGGCTTAGATTAGGTGCAGGATCCAGCAGGAGCTCAGGATTTGAGGCTCTGTGCATAGAGGTGCTGTGTCTTGAGGGTACTGAGAAAAGAATACAGACTGAGCTATCAGGAATCCAATCCCCTGGGAGCTGGAAAGGGGCTGGATTATTCAAGAATCTCCAGGGATAGGGACTGATCATCGAACCAGGGCTGCAGAGGGCGGGCGCAGAGCTAGTGGTGACTGCCTTTCATAATCTGCCATCTCCCTAGCCGTAAGACATGTCACTCCCAGCTTCTGGATAAGGCAGAAGTTGCTAATTGGTGGTGACTCATGGGTGCCTGCTACCACCCCTAGCAGAACTCTAAGGTCAGCCTCCGAGAATTAGCGGTTGGGGGCCAGTTGGCTCCACAGGAGCCAGGAGTCCTTAGAGGCTGCTGGTTCCAGGGCCTCACTCTGGCCCCCTCCAAACCAGGGCTGCTCTTTCCTTACAGTTGCAGAGTCTGGAGCAGGAGAAAGGGCGCTGGCGGGTGGAGAAGGCCCAGCTGGAGCAGAGCGTGGAGGAGAATAAGGAGCGGATGGAGAAGCTGGAGGGCTACTGGGGTGAGGCCCAGAGCCTGTGCCAGGCTGTGGATGAGCACCTGCGGGAGACTCAGGCCCAGTATCAGGCCCTGGAGCGCAAGTACAGCAAGGCCAAGCGTCTCATCAAGGACTACCAGCAAAAGTATGTGTCAAGAGTTTTGGCTCTGGGCCTAGGCAGGTGGGGAGAGGCCTTTAGTGGTAGGCCCCACCCCAGCCTTCCTCCAGGTGAGGAGGGAGACAATGGACGTGAAGTTAGAGGGCACCATGATGGGGTACCAGACACAGGCCCTAGAAGCCTTGGGAAAGCCTGCTTTCTCCCTGGACAAAAGCCACAACATACACCCTAACCCACCATCTGTTCCTTGCCTCTTTCCAGGGAGATCGAGTTCCTGAAAAAAGAGACTGCTCAGCGTCGAGTCCTGGAAGAGTCAGAGCTAGCCAGGAAGGAGGAAATGGACAAACTTCTGGACAAGGTAGAGCCCTGGGCAGCCAACAGAGGGAGCGGCATGGAAACTGGGATCTAGTACTCACTGAGTCGATGATGTTTGGGAAGGTTTGTGGTGCTGGCTGGGAGCTCAGGGTCATTGCCTAGGGTTGGGGTGAAGTTACAGGATCTGTGCTGAGTGGCCAGGCCTGAAGCCACCTCTCTTTGTTCTCTAGATCTCAGAACTGGAAGGAAACCTGCAAACACTGAGGAATTCAAATTCTACTTAACAGGAATAACTCCTTGACCGGACAATAATAATCCCCTCCCATTATCCTTACCCCCTGTCCTCAATCCCCACCCTCCCCCTACCAGCCTGGGGACAGGTGCCCCGACTTCCCCTACTCCTCCACCCCACCTCCCCCAGCTTCAGGGACCAGAGGGCCCATATTACAGGCCCCTTGAGGGTGGCCAGGGCAGACAATGCTGGCTGGAAGAGTGGCCTCCTTGCCCAGTGGGGCTGAGGCGCAGAGGCCGAGAGAAGCTAAGAGCTGGCCTGGGTGGTGGATGGACACAAGGACCTGCAGACCAAACTGCCAGACTTTATAACCTCCAGCCTGTGTCTCTGGACCGGAGTGGAGCTGGGGCTCTCCCAGCATCTCACCACTTGGAGGCTGCTCCCTGCCCACAGGGTCCGAATGGCCCCTGGGCCTCTTGACTTGAGATTCTCCGTTCTTGGTCCTTTCCTCTTCCCTATCATTGTGCTGTCTGTTGCATTCTGGCCTCCTGCTTGGAGGGGTTGCCTCAACATCTCCTACCCCTGCTCCCCGTCCCAGGAGGGGTAGAGCCCACCCTTGAGCCGGAGGCTAGGCCTGGTCCTGCACTGATTTCTCTTGTATCCTTCAGGGGGAGGTGAGTGGGAGTAGGGGAAAGGGTAAGTCCAGAACACCTGGAATCGAGCTCGCCTTTCCTAGGAAGGGCAACGGCTCTCAACTTCTCCTTGTGCCTCCCCTCTCCCAGGTGCCAAACAGCCATAGGCCTCCTCCTGGCATAGGCCTCCTCCTGGAACTGCCCTGAGGCCTCTCTGGGGTTCCGGTTTCCTTGATCTAGCCCAGGAATGCCAGGAGGGAGGGAGGTCAGCTTAGGTGGTGTGCCTGCAGAGCTCTCCCTGGGGAGCTAGGCCCTGCTCAGGGCCACACCTGGAAGCCTTGTATTACCATCGAATAGACTCAGCCTCCCCTCCCCCACTGTTTGCCAATGTTTTCACTGGAGGGCAAAATTTTACTAATCTTTTTGGAGACCAGGGCTGCTTGCTGTCAGCCTGCTTTCTAAGTGAAATTGACTCAGTTTCCCCACTTTAACCCCAAATTGGGGCTTGGACCAAGGGAGGTGAGACCCCCTCAGGTACCCTCCCCTTTCACAATCCATCTCTTGCCACTTCCACACACCACCCCTGCCCTAAGCCTAAGTTTCTGTTCTTTTTTTCTTCTTTTTAAGACAACCTAGTTCTGTCCTTTTCGGTTTCTCCCAGTCCCCTGTAAATAGACCATGCCATCAATCAGTATTTCTTGCCCCTCTCTTCCGCCCTTAGACGTGCCCCAACTCCCCAGAAAGAGCTGGCTGTCACTGTGCCCGGCCCCTGCACTTCACCTAGGCAGATGGAGGGGGTGGAGCCGGGTGGGCGGGCCCTCGACGTACTTCCGGTTTTGACCGGCAGCGCTCCTGCCCCGCCCTTGGAGGACCCCGTCTCTGTATATAATATATATATGTATGTATTGTTCCTGGTTTTGTACGGACCATGCCCTCTGTCAGGTCGTCCCCATAAAAGCAGCCCCCAGAGCCTCGCTGCCTGGTTTCTTGATGCGCTGGAGTGGGGAGGGGAAGGGTGCCAGAGGGTCCTCTCCTTTTCCTAATTTTGCACAGGCTCTAGAGAGGATCTTAATGCTAGTTCAGTTCTCCGACCCTAGCAAACTCACTTGCCACCATTCCTCAGTTTTCTTGTGCTTTCTAGACGGTATCTTTAGGTCTGTTTTTCACAAGGTCTTTAGAGTAAACCAGGGAGATGGGCTGAATACAACGAAAGCAACTCCCCTCCCCTGAAAACCGAACAATCTGCAAGACCCCAGAGGTCTCTTATGAAGTACCAGGAGGACCAAAGATTTCCCAGGAGATAACTTGTCAGAACATTGTCCTCAAAGAAAATGTTCTTTGGCCCTCCTGAGTTGGCTTGAGGGGCCCCATACAGTCCTAGATGCCCCTTAGCTAGCTCTCAGTTTCAGGGACAAGTTTTGGTGAGTCCCAGAAGTGAATTGAATTGTAATTAAGACTTCTGCAGTACATGGCACAGCCTTTTCTTGTACTAATCCTGAGAGGCATATGTTCAGTGGCTTGGAGTGGGGTTGGGGGATGATTCTCATCTTCCCTTCTCTGATAAGAAACAAAAGTTCCAGGCTCTTTGGTCACTTTGGTTAACCCCTGACAGCATCAGAGATGAATGGTCTCTATATGAATGCCACTAACAGCCCCTGGGGGAGCCACTCCCTAGTAGCTAGTTCCATTGCAGAACTTGTTCCTGTCAGACCAAATAATAGCTTCCTGTTATCTACCCTCAAAACCGGTTCTGCACCTCAGGGCCATGCAGGGCCTGTCCAGCTCCGGCACCTACTTTTTCATCAGAAAACTAGCAATGGTGGTGGCCTCTCAGTGCATTTCCTCTCATCAGATCATCCTTGGGACATTGGGAGGCTAGGGAATACAGGTAGATCCAGGGGTGGCTGAATCCCATGATAACAGCTTCCCAAAACATGAAGACTCAGGTCATCAAGCTTAGGTGAGAAGTCCCTACCCAGGAATCCTTGCCAAGAAATGAAGCAGCTTGCACTTCCTGGGTGGGGAGACAAATGTGGGGTTTCTAGTACCAGAACCTACCTCATCTAGGGGACCTTTCCTAGCTGTTCCAAGGAATGGTTGAATGGTACTTCCAGTATGTTATATGGCTGGGTACCTTGTGTATGTCTTTTTGGGAGTTTCTCAGGCCTGAGCTGTGACTTACCCATGAAATATGTTCATTTGGGGGCCTCTCAAGTGGTTTGGGAGGTGATTGTGGTCATATTCATTCCATCAACAGAAGTAAATAATCCATTGAGCTGTGGGAGCACAGGTAGATTTACCATAACCCAAGCATGTGCTGCAGAGGAGATCAGGTAGGTTCCCCCCCCCCCCCCGCCCCATATCTCAGCACCTTAGGCCTGATTAGGAAAAGGATTCCATTCTAGCATTGGAAGACACACACACACACACCCTAGAATGACCCTAGAGCCGCAGTTCTCAACCTGTGGGCCGCGACCCCCTTCCCAGGGATCACCTAAGACCATCTAAAAACAAATATTTACATTATGATTCATAACTAGCAAGATTATGGTTATGAAGTAGCAACAAAAATAATGTTATGGTTGGAAGGCACCACACCATGAGCAACTGTATTAAAAGGCTGCAGCATCAGGCAGATTGAGAACCACTGCCCTAGAAAGTGTCTTGTCTGCACAGATGGTCACCAGAGGCATCCATCGTCCCCTCCATGTGAACCTACAGTCTAGCTAGACTTCCAGCAGGTTCTATGTCTATCCAGAGGTCCTCCAGCTCTGGGATGCTCTGAGCCCCATTGATACTGTCCCCACTCATAGTTCTTGGGAACTCTTGGCTCAACATGCTGCTGCCCACGGGCCCTTGGCCATGGCCCATTCCCACAAGCCATCAAGAGTACTCATCTCTCCAGACTCTACTACACTAAGTCCTGGGCTCTCTCCAAGGTCACCACTTACTCCTAAACAAGTCACTTTCTTTTTGTGAGTGTGTGGCCTGTGTACCTTAAGAGGACAAGAGAAACCCCTAACTTAGAGGTTTATTGGGAGGGTGATGTTAAAGAATCCGAGAAGTAGCTGACACACCCCGAGCCTTGCTGCATGGTAGCTAGCTGATGATCACACCCACCACCACGGACCTGCCACCATCTCTGGCTCACCAGGTCCAAGTCTGAGCTCATCCACTCCACGTCCCACCCTAGCATTGGAACTGCCAGGCCTCCAGCCAAGACCCACAGCCACCTAGACCCCTCCTTCTTTCTCAATTCTTTGTCCAGCCGGCTCCAAATCCTGGCTGTCTCTTCAGTTCTATAGCCAGAATAGCTCTCAGCCTGATCTTTAATCTTCATGCCCACTGCTGTCATCTTTCAACCATCCCTTGAGGCCAGCGCCCGGACTTCCTGCTGCCCTCTGCAGTACGTTCTCCACTGGGGTGCCCAAGGAGTCTTCCTAAAATCTATGTTAGAACACCTCCCTCCTCGGCTAACCATTTTTTGAAGAGGAGGGGGCAGAAAGTAGTAGAATGAAGTGTCAACCCTCCAACCTCAATTTTCCCTGCTGGTCCATCCACCCTGCAATGCCCAGGAGTAAGTCTCCCATAGCTTGGCCAGTAGGAGTAGCCACACTTCTCTAGGAATCCTCCCTGTGCCCTATTCCGGTGCCTCGAGTGCACGCCCCCTCCAGAACTTAAAAGTGTCTTTCCCGCCCCTGGGCCCACAGCTCTCAGGCTTGGGAAGTCCCACTTGGCTCAATCCTGATCGCACTGGACCACGTCTGTTCTGTTCAATGCGGTCCCCTTTTGCTTCAGCGCCCTAGGCTGCCCGCTCCGCAGATGCTTGTTGAATAAAAAAGAATCAGAAGCCCTCACAGACCCTGCAGAGGAGACGGAAAGCCCCGTGCGTCCTGAGGCGGGACCGCCTCCCTGGTCGCTTCCCTGCCACTCGCGCGCAGACTCCCTAGCGCTGAGACTCCCGCGGTCAGAGAAGTAGCGGCAATTGGGATCCCCGGCCCGGCCGCGGGCACCCGCCGCCTCCTCCCCTCGGTCCTTGCTGCCTCGGCCCCGCCCGCCCTCCTCTTCCCTCCTTCCCCTACCGCTCTTTGTCTTCGGGGCGCCCGGCCCCCCCCCAGCGCCCCCCCCCCGTCGCCTTATCCCGGGGCGCCCCCCCCCCCACGGACTTAGCCACTGCGACGCTGCATAAATCGGCCGGTGGCGCGAGGGTCCGCGACCCCCGGGGCTTGGCGGGGGCGGGGCGAGAGGTGGCTCTCAGGCTCGCTCGCTCGCTCTCTCTCGCGCTCTCTCTCTCTCTCTCTCTCTCTCTCTCTCTCTCTCTCTCTCTCTCACACACACACACACACACACACACACACACACACACACACACACACGTACACGTACACGCACGCACGGAGCATCCTCTCGTCAGGTTTCCCGGTCCAGCCCCGCCCGCGCCTCCTGCCTCCCGCAGACCTTCTCTCTGCATCTCTACACACCTCGCCTCTATTCTTTCCGGCTCCGGGACTCTCCCCGCCGATCCCCCACAACACCCTGGGATGGAGCGACTCCAACCAGCTCGGAGCCCCCCGCGACCGGGGTGAAAGTCCTTCGCCCCTCTCCTGCCCTGAACACCATGGGCCTGTGGGGTTCCTGGGGCGCCGGACGCTGAAAATGACGGATGCTGGAGGTGAGGGGCCGGGTCCCCTAGGGTGGAAGGGGAAGCGTGGCCAGAGACTATTGGACTCAAGGTGGAACCCTCAGTGGGCTAAATGGATCTAAGCCACAGGGCCTTTCTTTCTCTATCCCTTGGGAGTCCTCACTGGACTGGGGAGCTGGGCTATCGGGAGGAAACAGAAATAGGGTTTGTGTCCCTAATCCCCTTTCTCCCGCCAGAGAGAGAGAGAGGGAGGGAGGGAGGGAGGAAGAGAGAGAGAGAGAGAGAGAAGAAAAAGAAAGAATGAAGAGAAAAAGAAATAAGAAAAACTGGTGTGGGGGCTGGGGGAGAGGCCTTAACTCCTTCCTATCTGGCAGTTAGACCTGTGGGTTGAAGAAACTGTTCTACCCTCTGAGACTGGGGAGAGGGAACTCTATGCTAGGAGTAGGTACCCTGTCCATTAACCCCATCTTCTAGGATGCTTGTATGAGCAGTCAAACTCCTGCAGATCTCTCCAAGCCTGGGGCTGGCTGAAGACTGAGGGCATGGGAGGGGCTCGACTTCTTAGCTCTACAACTGCCTCCCCCATTGCCAGCCTGCACGTCAACCACTTCTGGGACTTGCCAGCGCTCGCGCTCTCTCTCTCTCTCTCTCTCTCTCTCTCTCTCTCTCTCTCTGTGTGTGTGTGTGTGTGTGTGTGTGTGTGTGTGTGTGTGTCTGCCTGTCTCTGTCTCTGTCTCTCTGTCTCTCTCTCCTACTTGGGCCTGTTTCTCCCCTCTTGCTTGTGGGACAGGCATTCTGTTCTGTTCTCTCACCCCATGGAGGGGCATCAGGGCTACCCAGCTGCTTTCCCTGAGCCTCCTGGGTCTGTTCTTTCTTGATCTTTCTTCCCAACTCCCTGTGGATACTACCAATCTCTACCTCTGAGTCTGCTAGTTTCTCCTTCTGTTCCATTCCCAGGTTGTATACCTTTTGTTTTGCTTTATCCTTTTCTTGGGCTCCAGGTAGCTTGGAGCTCACCTGCCTTTCCCTTTCCCAGAGAAAGGTCAGAGGTCACTGATGGTCCTCCAGGAATCCTTAGTTGCTGGGGAAGGGAGTGGTCTGGTGACAAGGGAGCCCAGAGCTTGTCCAAGGGAACAGGTCCATTTGCATTCTTGTGTAGTTGAACACCCATGGGTAAAAGAATGTGAGCAGAAGTGAGAGGGGGGTGAAGGTGGGTAGCTAATTTTCCTAGGCTGTGTTTTAGGGAGGAGAGAGTTAGGTGACAGGGGCAGGTGACCCAAATATTATGCATCCATGGAGTTTTACATGGGATTGTTCGGGGAGGCTCCCCTACAGTTATGGGAGCTGGCTGTTAAAGACAGAGATGAAGAGAGCAGTTTGTGCTGAATCAGGACGGGCCGAGAGGCTGAGCTGGAGGCCCCAGTCCACCCAAGGGAGCTAAAATAGGGGGCACAACAAGCCCTCAGCCCTGGATGGGGACCATCAGGAAAGAACATGGGCTGGCCTGTTCTGTTTAAGAGAGGAGGTGTCGCCAGGCAGTGGTGGCGCACACCTTGCACTTGGGAGGCAGAGGCAGGTGGATTTCTGAGTTCAAGGCTAGCCTGGTCTACAGAGTGAGTTCCAGGGCAGCCAGGGCTATACAGAGAAACCCTGTCTCAAAAAACCAAAGAGGAGGGAGGAGGGGAGGTGTCACCACTGTCTGCAGAGAGCAGCCATTCTGGTGGGAGAAGCAGCTACTATCCAGAGTCTCCAGTCTAAAGGGAGAACTTATGGCTCATCGGTCAAGGAGAGGTAAGAGCCACATAGGAAATCAGTAAAGTACGAAAAGGTCTCCATTTCTCAGGAATCGGAGAAGTAGCTTTAGACTAGGGGTGGCATCCTAGGACAGAGATCTGGAGAAGGGACAGCTGGATCCTAATCAGAGAAAGCTTTGCGATCCAATGACGAGATACAGTTTATGTTGAGGACCTACCTACCTTAATCTGGCCTCTCGGGCTTGGAGAGAATATTCTAGATATTCCGGGGGCTGTTAGTCTCTAGAGTTCAAGAACAGCAAAGGGGTCCCTTGCTGAGACATCCTTGACCTCTCCCAGATGGCACTGTTTGGCTCGGCTCCAAGCATCCCTCTAGCCTCGCGGAGGTGGTTTTAATGCTTGCCTTAATCCTAGCCAGTGCAAACTAGATCCCCCTCCCTTTACCCCAGCCCTCCCCCGAGAGTACTCTTTCCTCACAAGCAGCACCAGAACGGCAGATCATGCCTTCTGGATAGAGCTGAGAGACAGGAGACAGCGGTCAGTGGCTATCTCTGAGCTCTTGCATATTAATGTTCACACCTGTAAAGTGGGGATACCAAGATGCCAAGCCTTGCCGCTCACAGAGAAATGTCTGTGCAGCGACAGGAGAGCTAGAGGGCACGTGGTCTGGTCCAGTGCCCTGCCCTTCTCCCTGGAACCAGAGTATTAGAAGTAACTGGAGATGATGTCAGCCGTTCAGTGTCTCCCTGCCCTGAGCCGTCCCTCTAGTCTCATCCTGTGTCTTCTATACCTGTTAGGAAGCCTGCCCACCGTGTAGTGTGGTATTTCTGATTCATTTCCCCTGTGTCCCTTCCTCACCTGCCTGCTCTTCTTGCTTCCAACCACAAACCAAACCAAATGCCAAAACCTGAACAGTACCACTCTGTCCATCCACACTCCTTCCCGGAACGTTCTGAACACTTTTAGAGATGTTCTGCTGTGAAACTTCATGTCTCGATCCATCTGCAAGTCAAGAACTGTGGGGACTGTGGTTGTGTCTGGAACAGTGCGGTGGCCCCCCTGGTGATGCTGGCTTCCTGAATAGTTCAAAACAGCAGGTGGTGAGGGCCTTGGTGACCGAGGAAGAACTGATAGACACAAAGATGGGTAGAGGCATGGACATAATAGATGTTGGATGGGTAGGGTACCCAGTGGGAGGGAGGGAGGGAGCGAGGGAGAAAGCAGGGAAGGCGAGCAGATAGATAAAAAGGCCAGTAGTTAAACGGATGCAAGAACCTGGGTTTTAAATCTGGACTTGCCATTAATTGCCTGGAGATCTGTTTCTGTGTAAAATGACTTCTAGATTGATGTTGGACACTTGATGATGATGGAGGCTTTTAGTGATTGGAAGGCCTTACGCAATGCAATGCAGAGACTGATATGGTCCCAGTTCACAGAAGCCGGCTATGCCCCGACTGGCTTTGCTATGGCTTTCCTGATTCTGTCTCCTGCCTCTGCCCCCACAGGCTTCTCTTCCAAGGGCCAGAGGAAGAGCGTTAAGGAAAGGAAAACAGTGGGTGGGCAGGAAGCTAAAAGCTATTGACTCTTTACTGCCACAGCCAACCGGAGCCATTTATCCAGGATATCCTCTCTCAATCTCTCTCTCTCTCTCTCTCTCTCTCTCTCTCTCTCTCCTCTTTGTCCTTCCCAGCTCTCTTGAGTCATGGCTTCCTCAAAGCTCCGAGAACCTGTGGATGAAGTTTTTGGTAAGTTCTGAGTGACTCTGTGTCTAGCAGTAGACTTAGCCATGGAGCCCCTCCTTGGAGTCTGGTGGGCGTTGCGTGGGGGGAAGGGCAGATAGGGCATTTAGGGTTCTTCAGTACATGGTGTACGAGTGATCTCACATGCAGTGTATCATTTAATTCTCAAAATAATGTTAGATGTACCGACAAGGGGCATAAGGCGAAGGCGCTGATGTGACCTGCTCTAAAGGTCACAGGGAGGCTAGTGAAGGTAGCGCAGCCCAACCATTAAAGCCATTAGCTGTTCAACCTGAGTTTGATTCCCACTCACATAAAGGTGGAAGAAGAGACTCAGCTCCACAGTTATCCTCTGACCTCCACATGTGTGCTCTGACATGCACACCCCTATTTACACACTTCATGCTCACACTCGCACATGAGTGCACACACTAATTTCTTTTTAAAGCTTTACTTTATTTATTTTATGTGTATGAGTACACTGTAGCTGTACAGATGGCCGTGAGCCATCATGTGTGTGGCTGCTGGGAATTGAACTCAGGACCTCTGCCAGTCCCGCTCACTCCAGGGGGGGGGGGGGGGGTGGCTCTGGCATAATTCACTGTAGCTGTCTTCAGACGCACCAGAAGGGGACGTCAGATCTCGTTACAAGTGGTTGTGAGCCACCATGTGGTTGCTGGGATCCAAACTCAAGACCTTTGGAAGAGCAGTCAGTACTCTTACCCGCTGAGCCATCTCGCTAGCCCCGCACACACTAATTATAATAATAATTAAAAAAATAGCATGGAAGCATGAAGACTTGAGTTCAATCTCAAATACCCACATAAAAACTGGGCATAAGGTGTGTGTGGTGCATGCCTTTAATTCTGTACTTGAGAAACAGAGGCAGGCATATCTCTGTGAGTTTGAGGCCAACCTGATCTACATAAAGAGTTCCAGGACAGCCAGGGCTACATAGAAAAATCCTATCCAAAAAAAAAAAAAAAAAAAAGATGGCTGAGCAGTGCACACCTGTAACCCTAGTGCTGGAGAGAGGAAGGAAGGACTCCCCAGAGCTTTATGGCCAAACCAGTTAGCTGTAGGCTCAGTGAGGGACCCCATCTCAAAAACTCAGGTGGAAAGGGACTGAGGCCACCAACCTCTGACTTCTATGCATACAAGCATAGACACTCATGCATATGTATGCATGATTAAATATGAATGAATAAATAAAGCACATGGCAAATTAGTGGCAGAACTGGGAACCCTAGAGAGCCTGGCTCCCAGCCCTTAGTCACTGTGCTAAACCTCTGTATGTTCCAGTTCAGGTGCCATACATTTTCTCCAAGTCACACATATAAGAGCCTGAGATCTCATCCTATACACACACACCTCCATGCCTTCAGCATCCACTGGTGTCTGTGTACACACTGCCATTTTGAGAGGTCACCCCACCAGGGCAGAGCTGTCTGTAGGCTGTGTTGTGGAAAAGCCGTCCCCTCCCTGTTTGATTTGAGTGGATGATTCCTGGGTACAACTCCAAGGGGCTCCCACCCATGGGATGCCACAGAGCTCTGGCTTCTGCCTTCTCCTATTTCTGCCTTTCCCTCTTCTCTTCTCTCCTGTCGTCACCACTGGTTCCAGTCCCTGCCAGTATTGTTACCTCGGTCCTTTTGGGAACACTGCTCCCCGCCACAGCCTCTAAGTGCCCCCCCACACACATCCTTATCTCTGAGGCTGGCTCTACACAGGTCCAGCCTAACCTTGGCAGATCCATAGAGGTGAGCTTCCCGTGGTGGGGGAGGAGGGCTTTTCTTTCTCCTCTGTCCCCACCTCCTACCCCAGCCTCCTCACCAATCCTTGCTTGTTTTCTTCCTGTCTGCTGAGGTAGCTGGGCGATGCCTGGAGTGCTTCCTCATAGGAAGACAATTAAATATTCATCTCTCCCACTGCCCAGAACGGGGCGGGGGGGGGGGGGGGGGGGGGGGGGGTGCAGGGAAGGGAAGTGGTACAAAAGGGGTTTAAGGGACCCTGCTGAGGCTGGCCCCACCTTGCCCTGTACCCCCAAGCCCCCAGGAGACCCTTTGCTCTCCACACTGTGGATGATACCCATTTTGCCATGTGAAGCAAGGACCCATCACCCTGGTGCATGACTAGTGGAGAGGAGGTCAGAGCACTGGCCCAAGGGCCAGGAGACCACGTTGACTCCCTCCACCCAGTGAATGACGGCTTAGGCTCAATGTTAGTTACCTCTTTCTCTGTTCAGAAAGGTCACGGCTGATCTGTCTGCTATTTCCAAACAAGTCAGGCTGCCTGTCTTTGACCCTAGCTAGCTCTTGCCAGCTCCATGCTTTTGGGCAAATTATGGCTGCCCTGGGGATCCCAAGTCCCATCTTCCAAGATTGTAGGAGGTTTCAGTGACCGGTAATTGTGAGGCACTTAGAGCAGTGTGAGCTATTACTGGCTCCTGGTCGCTTCCAGGGGCACTAGGAAGTTCTTCATCAGAATTGAATTGAGGGAGCCACATCTGGATCCAAAAGAGCAATCTTGCCAGTAGCTGTCCCTTCCCAGCCCCTCACCATACCCTTGGACAGTTGCCGTGGCCTCTGAGTTTACTTCCATCTTCAATCAGGCTGTTCCTTAACACCTCAAGCCCAGAGCTGTACCATACCTTCTCCTTAGAAAATCTCCTTCTGGCTCTGTTTACAAGCCCAACTCTGTATGGTGGGCATTCCAGGCCTCAGCCTGGCGACCAGATCTGAAGCAGTAACCCTGGTCGATATTGTTTCCTTGTCCATTCAGGATCGCTCCTTATGTTCCCTTTTCTTTTCTTTTTCTTTTTCTTTTATTTCTCTTTCTGTTTGTTTGGTCTCATTGCTTTTGTTGTTGGATTTTATTTGTGTTTTTGAGACAGGGTTTCTCTCTGTAGCCCTGGCTGTCCTGGAATTCACTCCATAGACCAGGCTGGCCTTGAGTTTAGGGATCCGCCTGCCTCTGCCTCCCGAGTGCTGGGATTAAAGGCGTGCACCACCACCGCCCGGCCCCTTTTCTTCTTTTAAAAGAGTAGTCACAGAGAGAAAACTCGATCCTTGTGGAGCCAACAGTTTAATAGATGGAAAGAGGCAAAAAGCTTAAATAACAAAGACATTCAGGATGCTGTAGAGTGACGCACGATATAGGAAACAACAGGAGTGGTCCTTTGGAGTATGTGGAGGGGAGTCATGTGTGCAAAGGCTATGAGGTACAGGCTGGGTCCCTATGAGGAAGACTGGGAGGAAGGATGGAGGCAGACGCTCAGAGGTGTAAGTGGGGCACAGACTGAACCTAGAAAGCCACTGGGGGAACCCTGGCTCTGATTCTGCATGAGATGGTTCTGAGCAGGGGACTGACAGTGCTGACACGTCGAATCAGTGGGAAAGGGGAGAGGAGGCAGGAGAGATGGCAGAGACCTAGACCTCTCTCATCCCTCCCTCCCTCCTCTCTGTATGTGCACATGTATTCATATGCATGCTCACTCATAAACAATATTTCACTGACAAAGCCTAAGAGCTAGAGCTGTGGAGTGGGCAGTTTGGAGCTGGTAATGCTCTTGGACAGGACTCAAATTCAGTTCCTAGTACCCACCATCGGGCAACTCACAACAGCCTGTAACTCCACCTCCAGGGAACCCAACCCCCTCTTCTGAACCATGAGGCTGTCTGCAATCTAGTGTATACATGCCCCCCACATACACATAGCTAAATAAAAATAATACCCCCAGACATCCTCAGAGAGAAAAGCACAATGCACCTTATGAACCTGCTCAGGGAACAGGATTTAGGAGGGCTGAGGGGAGAAGGGTAGCTCAGACCTGTCTAACCATTGGTGTAGGAGGCAAGACGCCTGATTAAAGAGCAAGCCAATGAGGGAAGGAGGGGGTGAGGGAGGGAAGGAGTGAGAAGGATAGAGAGACAGAGACAGAGAGACAGACTGACAGTCAGTCAGTCCTGGCTGTCCTAGAACTTGCTCTGTAAAGCAGGCTGAATTTGTGCTTCGGCCTTGCTGGGATTAAAGGCATGCACCACCATGTATGGCTCTGATGGGTGGTGTTTGGCTGAGGCACTAGGGATCTCTGGTTTGTGGGTTTCCTGGCAGGTGTTTCTGACATTTAGTGGAGGAGTCTGGTCTGGGAATAGACAAAGTAGCCATTGAGTAGGAGTGCCTTTGGGTTGCCCACAGACAAGAGAGAAGCAAGTGTGAAGGATGGAGTGGGGTCCCAGAGATGTTAAGAGAGGAACGAACAGGAACGTCTTGACCCATCCTGCAGCCTAGGGTGATCCCAGTGCTCATGTCAGGGCCAGACCAAGAATGATGCTGCCTCACTAGGCAGGCAGACAAAAAGTGTGAGCTTTCCTCACTCACACCAGGGTGCCTACTCTTCCTCTCAGACCTAGTAGGACCTGGCACCGGGCTGCAGAGCCCAAGACCCAAGAAACAAGCTGCAGGAGCCTGTGGGAACTTTGCTCCTGAGTCTGACACTGGTGTGTGGTCATGAATAACACCACTATCCTTTAATACAGCCTTGAGTGTGGCACAGCAAGACAGTGCCACCAGGAGGGACTGTTCCTAGAACCACACTCCAGACGCCAGACTGTCACTAGTCAGTGGCTCCAGTTGTAACTTGCCTTCTTTGTTCCTAGTTGTTGTAACCACCCCCACTCCAGATGCTGTGACCCTCACCCCGACTCCAAGTAGCTCTGAGGAGGATAGTGAGGTGTATAGCATTGGGCACATAGCAGATGCCTCTTCATCCCTTTGACCTCCACTGCTTTCCCCCCAGTACTTATTCCTGCAGAGCTATTTCCTGCCACCCAGAGGTTCCATCTCTACTTCCTACCCATTCCAATGCTTGCCAACTCTTACTCAAACCTTAGGATCCAAATGGGTGTGCCTCCACTCACCCGTTTCTGTGAGTGTCTGCACGTGGGCCAGCCATGCCCACAGGAGGACCTGGCATGCCGTGCTGTGTGCTGGTGCTAGCAGGTGGGGTCAGGAGACCAGCCCAGCTGTGGGATACCTGAATTTCAACCTACAGGCCCAGTGGATGGCACCCCCAAGCACCAGTTAAATGTCTGGGATGTTGAGTCAGGGTGGCCCATCTGAGGTGGCTCTGGTCTCCGTTTGCAGACCTGGACTTGGCTGTACCAGAGACTACCAGACTGGACAGCAGCTTACACAAAGCCAGGGCTCAGCTGCTGGCCAAGGGCCGGAGACACCGGCCTTCCCGCTCCAGGCTACGTGACAGTGCCAGCTCTGCTGAGGACGGTGAAGGCTCCGATGGGCCCGGAGGCAAGGTTGGGGTAACATACACACACCCACATCCTACTCCTGGATCATACCTACCCTCCCTCACGTTTCCAGTGAAGTGTGCCCCTGGAGATCTGACAGTCAGACAGTCATGCTCCCAAAGTCACAGTTAGCGGTTCACTTCTGGCTCCTGTACCTCTCTGTACAGGAAAAGGTGTTAGCCCATTTTACAGATGAAGCTGAGACCAGAAGGGTTCGGGGAGCCCCATTAACTGTGGGATGCGCAGATGAAGCAGGATGTCATCACTTCATGTGATCGTCCATTTCTCAAGCCCTGGGTCCGAGGAAACCCGCTCTCCAAACCCCAAGAAACAGAGCTTCCTTGGTGCTCCCGTACAGCCAACAGGGGAAACTGGCCTCCATGCCCTGGGGGGACGCTGAACCGCTGTCTTTCTTCCAGGTGACCGACGGCTGCGGTAGCCCGCTGCACCGGCTGCGCTCGCCTCTGCACTCGGGTCCAGGGTCCCCAGCCAGTGGCTCTTTCTGCCTGGAGCCCCCGGGCTTGAGGCGCAGTCTGGATGAGGACGAGCCGCCGCCCTCGCCACTCGCTCGGTACCGGCCCCTGCACAACGCTGCCTCGCATGAGGGCCTGGCCGCCACCTCTGGCTCGCCACCACGCTCTGCACCCTCCTCCGACAGCTCCCCGAGCTTCGTGCGTCGCTACCCTCGAGCAGAGCCGCACAGCGAAGGTGAGCCCGGTAGGCGAAGCGCCCCCTGCCGACGAACATCGGAACCGCAGCTAGGCCCGGTGGTTGGGTAGCTGTAGGGGAGATGGCAGTCGGGTTCCTTTTCATGTACAAAAGCTTATACTACATGTCAGACATCGCTGGACCCAAACAGAGCATACAGACAGCCCTTGGCCTCATGGGACGTGTAGCTTAGGAAAGAAACAACCAAATCACTCCGTAATTAACGTATAGGTACAAGTTGTAATAAAAGCTATGCAGGAAATATGCAGGTGGCTAAGTGTCTTCTCCTGACTGGAAACACCTCCCTGAAGGTAACATTTGAGCCAAGATTGAAAGACTGCTTAGAAAACGGCCAAGATAAAGTCAGCAATATGTCTAGCATGCAGAAAGCATGACAGAATACCAGTTACGGTAATGTTCCCTGGTTTTCCAGTACTCGGGAGGTGAAGACAGGAGAATCAGAAGTCCAAGGCCACATAGGGAGCTCCAGCACACCTTGGGTTTCATTGAGACCCTGTCTCAAAAATAATTAATATTAATAGCTCTACCTTTGGCTGGGTGGCAGTAGTACACATTTTTAATCTCAGCTCTTAGGAGGCAGAGGCAGGCGGATCTCTGAGTTTGAGGCCACCCTGGTCTACAGAGTGAGTTCCAGGACAGCCAGGGCTACACAGAGAAACCCTGTCTCGAAGAAACAACAACAACGACAAAAACAAACGAACAAAAAGTCCTACCTTCTCAGATGTAAAGTGCTTTTACAGTTTGTAAAAAAGCAAAAGCCCAGGCTCCCATTAGATACTGTAAAATTGGCGCATCTCGGCTTGAAATAAGATACACACAGACAGTGTCTTATCCCGGGTCACACAGCTAATGAAGAACCCTAGGGCCACATGGCCTAATTCTAAGTCAAGAAATATCTACCAGCCGACACGGCAGTAGCAGGAGGCCAGCCGACCATTTCGTTAGCTCTTTTCCTCCCCTTCTCTTTCTAAAGATGACAGCCGGGATACCAGCCCCCCTGAGCCTGCCAGCCCCACCATCGGCTTGGATAAGAAGACTCGCAGGAAATTCCTGGACCTGGGGTGAGTAGGGGAGAGTACTGCAAGTGTCCTTGGAGCTGCTGGGGTCAGAGCATTGCAGTGGGCAGATAGGCCCTACTTACCCCCTGCCTCCTTACAGGGTCACTCTCCGCCGAGCATCCACCAGCAAGAGCCGGAAGGAGAAGGGTAGCAACCGCCTGTCCATGGGCAGCAGGTGAGAGGTCCCCATGGCACCCACCCAACCACAGCTCCCATCCCCTCCCGGACACCTACACCATGCTGGATGCTTTCTCCACAGGGAGTCTGTAGAAGGCTCTGGAAGGACAGGGAGCTCCCCATTCCTGCCCTTTTCCTGGTTCACAGACAGCGGCAAGGGCTCTGCTTCCTCGGGGAGCACCACCTCTCCAACCTGTTCCCCCAAACACGAGGGTTTCAGCCCCAAGAAGTCAGCTTCCCAGGTAAGCCCAGGTCTTCATTCCTTCGTTTTCTCTTTCCTTCTTCTCACCCATCCTTCCCTCCCTTTTTTCTTTTTCCCTGCTGAGGCAATCTCACCCTGTTGCCCAGGCTGGACCTGCAATAACGCATCCTTTTGCCTTAGCCTTCTTAGTGCTGGGACTACAAGAATGTGCCATCCTTCCCAGTATACCTCTAGGACGTTCTTGTCCCACACTGGCTTCTACGCTCACGACAAGGACATACTTCATCGTGGCTTGGACTGGGACCCAGGTCTTTCTGAGACCCACAGCGTCCCTCCACAGAGCCACCTAGTGACTCATGACTTGCATCTATCTACTCTCTGGCTTCATTCAGTCATGCCTCATGCATTCATACCCTTTTTTATTTCATGCGTTTATATTGCATCCTGTACTCAGCACTTCTGTGGGAACACTGAGCACCCCTACCCCCACCCCACTGCTCATCCAGTCTGAGAAGCCCTGCTTCTTACTGTTCTGCCTGAGTCAGGTCTGGACTGTGCCATCAAGAGCTGGCCATGTGCATGGTGGGAAGTCTTGGAGATGCGGAGATGAGCAGGACCCCTACCTAGTCCTCTGAAAGCTTCAGACCCTACGAAATAAGAACCATCAACACAACCAATGCTAAAGCCCTCTTACGTTCACAGAGACCACTGTCCGCCACAAGGCCCACTATCGGGTGTGGCTTTAACTGTGACTTAGGCAGGGCGGTCATCGTTATCTGCATTGTAGACATGAGCAAATGAGGTTTGGGCAAAAGGGACTCGCCTACAGATGTGCACAGCTGTGTATGGTGCTAGGGCTTAGGAGAATCAGAAATTGTGAGGTTCAGGGGAGAGGCCCTTCCAATGTGCAGCTGTATCCTTTAACCACCTGACATTCTTCCTCAGTCCCTCCCTTTGTGCTGGTCCCAGGGGACACCATGCTGAGTGAGACACAGCCCAAGTCCTCACCTCCAAGGTGAGATCCAAGGCCATTGGGGGTACCCACCAGCCAGGATGCAAGAGGCCTAGGAGAAGGATTTTTTTTTTTTTTTTTTTTTTTTTTGTTTTGGTTTTTCGAGACAGGGTTTCTCTGTGTAGCCCTGGCTGTTCTGGAACTCACTCTGCAGACCGGGCTGGCCTCAAACTCAGAAATCCACCTGCCTCTGCCTCCCAAGTTTGAGGATTAAAGGTGTGCGCCACCACTGCTGGGCAGAATTCTTTTTTAAAGATTTATTATGTAAACAGTGTTCTGCCTGTGTGTATGCCTGCAGGCCAGAAGAGGGCACCAGATCTCATTATAGATAGTTACAAGCCACCATATGGTTGCTGGGTCCAGGACCTCTGGAAAAGCAGCCAGTGCTCTTAACCTGTGAGCCATCCATCCCTCTAGCTCAGGAGAAGGATTTTTATATAACAGGGACACAAGACCCAGCCTGGGGGAGGGATCCTGGTAGGTCCTGGATGGAGCATTGAACAGCGACTGGTGCCTAGTGTAGTATTTCATCCCCACCTGGTCAGGCGATGGGCTCGGGGGTGGGAGGTGAACTTACTCCTCGGCACACATCCCTTTCTGTGTAGGAATCTACCCTGAGCGATGACTCCACACCCCCCAGCAGCAGCCCCAAGATCCCCGGTGGTCCTCGACAGGAGACCAAATGCTCCTATCCCTACCACACGCTGTCCCAGTCTTCAGATGAAGTGGGTGAGGCTGGCCTTTGTGCCTGTTGGGGGTGGGGGAAACCTAGCCATAGGCTGGGCCCCCTTTACTCTCCCCATCTCTACCACAGTTTCTGGATGAGTCCCTCCCTGCCGTACAACACTGGACCAGCCAGCAGGTGGGCCAGTGGCTGCACAGTCTCAACCTGGAACAGTACGTTGCTGAGTTTGCTGCCCGGCAGGTAGATGGGCCGCAGCTCCTGCTGCTGGACGGAAGCAAACTGAAGGTGAGTCAGAGTGCAGAGGTCATGATCAGCCAAACTGAGATAGCCTTCAAGGATAGGGACCGCCCTTTGTCTTGACTTTTGACCCTGACTTACCTCCTGGACTGATCTGGGATCCCTTCTCCCTGTCTAGCCTCTGACCTGGTGTCTGACTTCTATCCAAGGCACTCCTTTTGCAGTGTAGTACAACGCCTCAGTCTGACTTGAAACTCAAGCCCAGCACATCCATCTGACCTTCTAGCTCCAGCCCGGGTCTTTGGCCTGACCTTGACCTTTGGACTACCATCCAGTGTTAGGAAGCCAGGCCTCTTTCTTGGCCAGCTCCATCCCATGTTCATTATTAGATCTTGGTTACCGCCAGGTTCTGGTGTGCTAAGTGGTCATTGTGGAGAGTTGGCCTCCAACATCTGCAGGTTCCTGGGACTGAAGGAGTTCATAACTTTTTTTTTTTTTTTTTTTTTTTTTGGCTTTTTCGAGATAGGGTAGCCCTGGCTGTTCTGGAACTCACTCTGTAGACCAGGCTGGCCTCGAACTCAGAAATCCGCCTGCCTCTGCCTCCCAAGTACTGGGATTAAAGGCGTGTGCCACCACTGCCCCGCCCATAGGAACTCTTGAAGCAGGGAGGGAATTTACCCATTAACCACGTGACTTTAAACAAGTCACTCTCCACTCTGAGGACCTCAGAGGTTGAGCAGGGTCATGCTGAGGCTGAAGTCCTAGGTTGAGGATCTGGAGCCAAGGATGGGGTCGCACATGGCCTTGTGCTAGGAGGTGTCCTCTCTGACCCCTTGCGTGCCATTCCTCCGACCTTGGGGCCCAATCCCTAGGCAAAGGCAGCACTTCGGAGCAGACTCCAGCAGG
>JADRCD010237131.1:3447-16916 GCA_019843815.1 Montemys delectorum | reverse complement strand
CTGTTCAGTTTTGTACTTGATTCCAGCCTAATATGCTTAATTTAGTGTTCTATTATTTCCTCAGAAAATATATAAATCCTTGACTGGTTTTCTTGGGACTGGGGGAGAGTGGTGCAGGGTCTCTAGCCCAGGCTAGCCTGGAACTCATAGCTGTACAATGTTAGGATTATATAAATCCTACATATTATATATATGTGGCCTATAAAATAGCTCTTACAATAATAAACAGATAACCTGAGGTTTGGGTCCTTAACTGGGAATAATATACTGCTGAAATCTAACAGTCCTTTTTTCTGGTGTCGTTATGATCCAGGTTGTCAGTTTCCATTTGCCCTGTGGCTTGGTTGTCTAGTGCTGAGGTCACGAGAGAGACCACCAGGCAAGTGATCATTTGCCTTAGACAGGAGTGTGATCCTGATTATCATGCCTGAACGGGAGGGTTAAGTAGATTAAAAGAAATCGGGTAGTAATCCAGAAGCTTTATTTTAAACTGCAGTTTATCCACATTCCTGACCATAGTTTGTCCCTGGGCAGCTCTAAGAACTAAGAATATTTTTTAACTGTATTCTGTTCACAAAGTATATTCTTCCTGTTGCAGTTGTGAAGTGGGGAGAAGATGGGAGGCACTCAAGCAGTTAGATGACCAACCTGCATTGCCCACATCATTTGGTGCTGACTGTGGTCAACCACAGCGATCCTTAGACTGAAGACCAGAATTCCATGAATTCCTTACCTGCTGAGCCACTTAAAGGCATTTTTAGTGGCTGTCAACAAGAGGTCAAAACTCCATTTGGATACATTTTTATATCACTAGTTTAAATAATTGAGATTTTCAGATCTGAACAACTAACATTTAAGATGATCAGAATTATATATATAATCAAAACTGGAGTTTGCGTCTTTTAAAATAATCTAAGGCAGTTTTCATAGAAATTAAATACCCTGAAAGCCTACCTGCCCCCGGAGGTATGAGAGATACACCCATGCCCCAGGCAAGGTCTCAGTCTGGAGTTCAGGTTCTCCTGCCTTAGCTTCTGGTTGAGAGATGTTGTTTTTAAGGCTAGGTCACTACTACCTCACCCAGATTTCATATAATATCTCGGTAATTTCCATCAATTAGTTACATAGGTTTAAAGTTACCTGTTTTGCGGTGTTGGGAATGGAACAGGGCTTTCTGTGTGCTGGGCAAGCCCTCTACTACTAAGCCACACCCTCACTTCCATATTATTCTTGTTTTTCTTAGTTTAGCTAAGGTTGTCTGAGAGTCAGGGTAACCTTCTCCCTGCCTGGGAACCTCCACACTCCGCCCATTATTAACTCGTACTGTATAACTTCACCTGTATTCTAGGACTTTTATTTTGTGTTATTGAATATGAACCCAAGGCCACATGCACACTGACCGCCAGATACGCCTGAGCCCTCTCTCTCCATGTCTCCTTGGTGAGGAACGTGAGTGGAAGGCTCATGCTCCTCTGTGATGAGTCCATAGTCAGACTTGTCACTTGTGCTTGGGGCAGAGTGACGTGGTGGCGTTGTGGTAGTGGTGGTGTGTGGAGACAGTCTTGCTGTGTAGACCTAACTGCTGCTCTGTGTGGCCCAGGCTGGCTGAACTTCCAGCATTTTTCCTCTTTTAATCTCTGTAGTCCTGGGATTGCAGCAGCACTTGCCTAGTTTGAGTACTGGAGACTGAACCCAGGGCCTCACCGAGTGCTAGGCAAGCATGCTACCAAGTGAGCCATTGGAGACTGAACCCAGGGCCTCACGAGTGCTAGGCAAGCATGCTACCAAGTGAGCCATTGGAGACTGAACCCAGGGCCTCACGAGTGCTAGGCAAGCATGCTACCAAGTGAGCCATTGGCTTGTATTTTGTTTTAGTTTTAGAGACAACATCTTTTTTTGTTTGGTTGGGTTTTTTTTGTTTTTTGTCTTTTGTTTTGGCTTTTTCGAGACAGGGTTTATAGCCCTGGCTGTCCTGGAACTCACTCTGTAGACCAGGCTGGCCTGGAACTCACTCTGTAGAACCAGGCTGGCCTGGAACTCAGAAATCTGCCCGCCTCTGCCTCCCAAGTGCTGAGACTAAAGGCGTGCGCCACCACCACCCGGCTAGAGACAACATATTAAATAGTTCAGGCTGGCCTCTAACTGCTGCTCAGCCTACCCTCAACCCCTGGTCCTCCTGCCTCTACCTCCCTTGGCTGGCATTACTGATGTTTGCTACTATGCTTAGCACGAGCTTCCTCTTAGGACCTTTACCTCTTAAAGCTGTGTCTGTGTGTATAGCATATTAGAAAAGCTCCCAAGTGTCTCCTACCATATATGAGACCAGGCAGACTAACAATAACAAATGTTTATTGAATGCTTACTTACATGTCAGGCTGTGCTAAGTGCTTTCTGTAATTTTTATAACAACTCTCTAATGAAGGCACTAATGACATCACCACCGAGGAAACTGGAATTTCAGGAAGCTACATGTCAAATGGAGCAAAGGTTTTTTTGGAGTAGTAGAGTCAGCTGTAAGAAAAAATATTGTTTTATGTGTGTGGCTTTTTATTACCATTTATTTTTATTTCATTTGCACTGGTGTTTTGCTGCATGTATGTTTGTGGGTAGGATCTCCTGAGATTGGAGTTACATTGAGACAGTGTCCTTCATTGCTGAGCTTTCTCTCTAGTTCTGAGAGTCAAATTAAAAAGTACATATTTAAGTATACAAGTGTTTTGCCTGCATCTGTGTCTGTATCACGTGTGCCTGTTGCCTTTGGAGCCGGAAAAGGGTTCTGGTGTTAGAGGTGTTGGGAATTGATCCTGGGTTCTCTAGAAGAGGAGCCAGTGCTCTTAATCACTGAGCCATCTATCTAGCCCCACGAGAATCAGGTCTTTAACTCTAGGTCTGTCTGATTTTCTGCTCTTGGTATGTAGTCCAGGCTGGCCTGCCGTTGGACTACACCTGCACCAGGCCCTTGTCATCTTCATTACCGTTATCATGGCTGTGCTTGTTTTGAACCTAGGGCTTCATACATGTTAGGCAAACACTCTACCACTGAGTTACAGTCTCAGGTCTTAAATATGATTAATTTTGTTTTGTGTTTTGAAAGTCAGTGTCTCACTTTAGCCTAGGCTATCCTGGAACTTGGGACAATCCTCTAAACTTAGTCTCCTGAATGGCGCCTTACAATACCAGCTTCTTGTTTGTTTATTTAGGGGTTTTTTTGTTGTTGTTTTTTATTTTATTTTTTTGAAACAAAGGATTTCATTATGTAGTCCTGGCTGTCCTGGAACTCTGTACATTGGCTGGGGTGGTTTCAGACTCTCAGAGACCTGCCTCCGGAGTGCTGAAGTTGAAAGGTGGGCACCACCACACCCCGGCCATTTATTTATTATGGTATTTTTCTGGTAACCATTGTAACAGCTCTATACTTCTTGGTCTGTTTTCAAGTGTAATTTACTCCAGTACACTTCTGTGCAGGTCCTACAGACCAAGGGCTTTGTGCACGCTAGATAAGTGCTCTCCCTGCCACCGAGCTAGTCCCTGCCCCTCCTCCTTATTTGAAAATTAGTAACTAGCAAGGAAGTTAATGATCCAGGTGTGGGAGCTTATACCTGCATTCCAGCTATGGCTTACTCATGAGTTCCAGGCCAGCCAAAGCTATATACTTAGCTAAACCCTGCCATCACCACCCTCTGCAAATAGAAGCTTCCTAATCTTAACTGTATCATGTTTGCAGAGTTAAATACGTGTGAAAGGGTTTGGGTCAGAAGGCCTTTAGAATTTGTTTTCTGGTTTTGTTGCTTTTGCCTTGCTGACCTGCTTGCCCTTCCTGAGCTTAATCTTAAAAGTTCTGGGCCTAGAGGAAGGAGACACATTTGTTGTTGAATAGATGAGCCAATGAAATACAATAGACAGGCCATGAAATGTAATTGATAAACCATTTACTTCAAAAGATGAATAGAGCACTAGGTCGGAGCTCTTGCCTTTACTCCAAGGACTCAGGAGGCAGAGGCAGGCAGATTTCTGTGAGTTCAAGGACAGCCAGGGCTATACAGTGAGATCAAAGCAATAACCACCACAACAAAGCAAACACTTGCATTGTTAGATCTTTTTTTCTTCCTGTTATTCGTGTTTCAGACGGGAGAGGATATGCTAACATCACATCTGTCATCAATAATACTTAGGTCCATAGGGAGTTTCCTTGTCTTTGTTGTTTTTATTTTAAAGATTGGTTTTTATCATTTGAAATTATGTGTGTGTGTACCGTATGTTTGCATGTGGGTATGTGCATGTGAGCACAGCAAGGCAGAGACATTGGATCCCCTGGAGCCTGAGGTACAGATGCTTGTGAGTACAGGTGTGAATATACCTTTTCTCACTCAGTCTATGTAGGCATTATTGCTCTGTGGACTTAATCAAGCAGATAGATGCTATGATCCTGATTTGTTTATTTCTTTATTGTCAATATTATTATTGACACTGGGTCTTTTGTAACACTGTGGGTTTCTTGTAGTCCAGGCTGATCTCAAATTCTGTAACAGCTACAATTTACTCTAGAGTTCCAGAGTTTCCTGCTTCCACCTTCTAAGGGTTGGGGTTGAAAGTGTGCCTTTATTCGAAGGGATCTTCTAAAGGTATTCGTATACCTTGGAACAGTGGTTCTCAATTGGATATCCAGTATTTACATTACAATTCATAGCAGCAAAGTTACAGTTATGAAGTGGCAATAAAATAATTTATGGTTGGGGGCACCACAGCGTGAGGAAGTGTATTAGAGGGCCACAGCATTGGGAAGGCTGAGAAACGCTGCCCTGGAAGAAGTAACTGCAGAAATGTTTGGTTTTGGGCTGGCGAGATGGCTTAGCAGGTAAGAGCACTGGCCGCTCTTCCAAAGGTCCTGAGTTCAAATCCCAGCAACCACATGGTGGCTCACAACTACCCATAATGAGATCTGACATTTTCTTCTAGTGCTGTCTAAAGACAGCTACAGTGTACTTATGTATAATAATAAATACATCTTTAAAAAAAAAGAAATGTTTGGATTTATGTTCTTCCAGTTCTATATCCCAATTGTTTTGTTCTTAAGTATGTAATATGAACCCCAGCAGAAATTAAAGTGGTTTTTTTCTTCTTAAGGTTTTACTTATTTGTATGTGTCTGAATGAGTGGATTCGACTCTGGGTCTCATGGTTTCATAACAAGTCCTCTTAGCCACTGAAATGTTGTCTCTCCAGCCCAGATTTCCTTCTGATCACTTCTATTTCATTTACTCAAGATTCTAGCTCACATGTATGAGCAAAGGAGAAAAAATATGAGTATGTCTGTGTACATAGTCATTAAATAAGTAACTTGATGTACTAAAGAAAATGTGGGAGCAATATTACCTTGTCTGTAAATGATCTAACCATAGTGGCTGCCTTTCCAACATGACATCCACTGTTGGTGAGTTGACTGATTAGGATACAAATCTCTAGAATACCAGATTGATTCCAAAGGCTTGAGGCTTTCTTGGTACATGAGTTAAAGACTTTCTGCAACTCACAGTACACGGTTGCTGCATTGAGAGCTTCCTTTTACAGTAGAGAACAGCAGCCCCTGGGGTTGAGAGGGAGTCTTCCAGGCCCTCTCTGTAAATGATTTACTTTCCTTGGAACGAGTGTTCAGATATTTAGCAAATATATCTTGGTATATTGGTTCATCATTAAGGTCCTAGGGTAGATATATTTGATTATCACATTTATTTTGGTGCTTGTGTGTGTTACTGAGAATGGAACGGCATGCGCCTCCACACACTCTGCCACTGTGCTAGATCCCCAGCCCAATTTTTTTTTTCTTGTTTGTTTTATCGAGACAGGGTTTCTCCGTATAGTCCTGGCTGTCCTGGAACTCATTTTGTAGACCAGGCTGACCTTGCATTTAGAAATCTGCTTGCCCCTGCTTCCCAAGTGCTGGGATTAAAGGCGTGCGCCATCACCGCCCGGCCCAATTTTTAATATTAATTTATTTCATTTATTTTTGGTGGTAGTGATCAGTTACTCAGGGGTCATGTCTACCCCCTCCAGTGACCTACACATTAACCCTGTTTATTACTATAGTTTGATGAAAGTTTCAAGTACTTATGCATTTATTTCACTGACACCTGATCCTTGCATTCTTAGTCCCCGGTTGCTGGGGTTCTCCCTACCTCGTCACAGCCCTCTCCCGCCCCTTTAAGAACAGTGGTGCAATTGTTTCTGCGCAGAGGTGGATGCGTTTCCCTCAGAGGACTGGAGCTGTGGGTGTTCAGAATTGAGTTGCCGTTTGGGGGTCAGCTTTCCTTGCTGCCCTAGGGCAGCACTTTGAAGGTCTGATCTACTGTGTCATGCCAGGTCTGAATGTATTCTTTATTCTACAGCTGGCACTGTTGTCAGTTCATCATGAGTTTTCCTTTACGTTTCTGTTAGCTAAGGAATTGGTTGTGGGATTGTCTACTTTATCCACATACACTTTCAACATTAGAGCATGTGAGTTTCTTCCTGTCTTAACTTCTTCATGGAACATTGAGAGGATGTGTTTATGCTGTGTGAAGCATGGGAATGCAAACGGATGAAGGGTCAAGAGAGACATAGTAGACTGGTGTGGTACATGCACTCAGGAGGCCCTAAGTTTAAGGCAAGCCTGGTTTACATAGTGAGACCCTACCTTTAAAAAAGTTTTATGGGGCCGGGTGGTGCTGGCGCACGCCTTTAATCCCAGCACTTGGGAGGCAGAGGCAGGTGGATTTCTGAGTTCCAGGACAGCCAGGGCTATACAGAGAAACTCTGTCTTAAAAAAAAAAAAAAAAGTTTTATGGGCTGGAGGGATGGTTCAGTGGTTAAGAGCACTGGTTTGTCTTTCATAAGACCTGGATTTGATTCCCTGTGTCCAAGTGGCAGCTTACAACAGCCTGCAACTCCATATTTGGGGGAATCCCGCACCCTTTTCTGATCTCCTTGGCACCAGGCACATATGTGGTACACAGACGTACATGCAGGCAAAACATTCATACACATAAGTAAATAAAAACAAGTTTTAGCCAAGCATGGTGGAGCCTGGATAACTCTAGCACTTGGTGGTGGAGGCTGAAGGATCAGGAGTCATCCGTAGAGGTGAGGCCAGCCCAGGGCACATGAAGCCCTGTTTAAAAAAACCCTCACAAACTTTTTCTGCTGTTTGAGACAGTCTTACTATGAGACCCTGGTTGGTCCATAAGTCCATATGTGTAGACCAAGCTAGTCTCAAACTCAAGAGATCTTTCTCTGCCTCTTGAATTCTGGAATTAAAGGTGTGCATAACCATATTTGGCCAGAAAAGTTTAAATGTAAAAATTTAGGCTTTTTGTTTGTTTGTTTTTGTTTTTGTTTTTTTCGAGACAGGGTTTCTCTGTGTGGCCTTGGCTGTCCTGGAACTCACTCTGTAGACCAGGCTGGCCTTGAACTCAGAAATCTGCCTGCCTCTGCCTCCCAAGTTCTGGGATTAAAGCTGTGGAGATTATTATTTCTTAATGAATACTTTATTAAGATAATATTACTTACTAAAAAGATAAAGTATTAATTACTAAGAATAATTTTAATGGGGCAGAGAATACAACTCAATAGTAGAGTTCTTAATTGCCATGTTCAAGGCCCTCCGTAGGGCTACAAACTAGAGCAAGAAAAAAAAATTAGTAACATCTTTCTTCTTTTAAGGCAGGATCTCATTGTAACCATGGTGGGCCTGGAACTTGCTTTGAGACCAGGCTGGCCTCAGGCTTGCAATGGCCCTCCTCCTGACCTCAGGCTGACCTCAGGCTGGCCTCAGGCTTGCAGTGGCCCTCCTCTTGACCTCAGGCTGACCTCAGGCTGACCTCAGGCTTGCAGTGGCCCTCCTCCTGACCTCAGGCTGACCCCAGGCTGGCCTCAGGCTTGCAGTGGCCCTCCTCCTGACCTCAGGCTGGCCTCAGGCTTGCAGTGGCCCTCCTCTTGACCTCAGGCTGACCTCAGGCTTGCAGTGACCCTCCTCCTGACCTCAGGCTGACCTCAGGCTTGCAGTGACCCTCCTCCTGACCTCAGGCTGACCTCAGGCTTGCAGTGGCCCTCCTCCTGACCTCAGGCTTGCAGTGACCCTCCTCCTGACCTCAGGCTTGCAGTGACCCTCCTCCTGACCTCAGGCTTGCAGTGGCCCTCCTCCTGACCTCAGGCTAGCCTCAGGCTTGCAGTGACCCCCATCCTGACCTCAGGCTTGCAGTGGCCCTCCTCCTGACCTCAGGCTAGCCTCAGGCTTGCAGTGGCCCTCCTCCTGACCTCAGGCTTACAGTGACCCTCCTCCTGACCTCAGGCTGACCTCAGGCTGACCTCAGGCTTGCAGTGGCCCTCCCCCTGCCTCTTGCATGGCAGGAGAGCAGGCTTTCAGCACTGTGTCCAGCAGTTAAGGCAAATACTAAAATTAGTTTTAATTACAATTTAGTAAATATCAGTTGATAGAACCTATATGATAGACAAGCTTCTTGGGTCCTAAATTTATCTCTTTAATTTTGAAATAGGATTCTCTACATCTGCTAGGTTTTAAACAGCACAGTGGTGCCTCCGCCTCCTGAGGACTGAGGTTACAGTTGTGGCCACCACATCTGGCTTCTTGCCCTTCTGACTGCTAACCCCTTTACTCAGTGTAGAGTGGGCTTCTAGTTCTTTCTCTTTGGGACTCCTTTTCATACAAGACACTTTTCCATGGCCCCTAGTATGCAAGCATATGAAATAGTTATACTAATCAAAGATTTATTGATAGTAATAAGTTTATTTTAAAGTAATTCTTTGGTATATAGTTAATTTTCTCATGTATTAAAGATAAAAACAAAATTTCATACTAAGAGGTGGATATGCTTGCTAATTTTAATGTCAGAAGTATGTGCACGGCCACTTCAAAAGTTATTGAAAACCATGATCTAATCCTAAGCCAAAAACCTATGTAGCTATTTTTATTTATGAAACCTGAGTCAGCAATTCAGAAAACGACTTTAAAAAATTACCCTCTGCCCCTGACAGCTTTATACATGTGAAAAATGTATCCTGGTGATAAGTTACCTAAACAGAACTTTTGTTTTAGTTTTAAAACAGGGCTGTCCTGGAACTCTCTATGTAGACCAGACTAGTCTCAAATTCAGAGATCCACCTGCCTCGCCTCTGAGTGCCGGGATTAAAGGTGTGCGTACGTTAGCAGTACCCGGGGACAGAATAGAACATTTCAACCCAATCAATCTAAAGATACACTAAAGTGGTACTTCCATGCTGAGGAGTAACAGTAGGGATGATAACTGAAAGGGTTTGCTTTCCATAATTAAATCATTGTGCTTAGAAGAGCAGGAAGCCTTGTATATATGGGGAAAGAATTCATAAACTGCAGTAGTCGCAGACAGGAGCTGAGATGGCCAAAGTAGCATGATGACAGCGGTGCATTGCACAGTGCTCCGGGCGCTTTCAGAACAGAGCTTGCAGCAGTCTCCTGATGCAGTGCAGCACGAGCTGAAGAAACGTAAGGATCCGTTAGGTTATTTCCAATTAATATTTGGTGGTCCCATGTTCATAGACATTTTACTGTTGCCAGTTTTTCTGTGATCCCCAGAAAAACCCTATGTGGAGCCATAACCCCCAGTTTAAGAAACTGGGTTCTAGAGGCTGGAGAGATGGTTCAGTGGTTAAGAGCACTGGCTGTTCTTCAGAGGACCCAGGTTCAATTCCCGGCACTAGCATGCCACCTCACACTGTCTGCAACTTCAGTACCAGAGCTTCTGACACCCTCACACAGACATACATGTCGGCCTTTAAATGAGCATAAGATAAGCATAACATTTTTATTTTTGTACATATTTGTATATATATATGTGTGTGTGTGTGTGTGTGTATGTGTGTACATACACATAGTTCTAAAGAATTTTATTAAAATCTTATTCCCAGCTTCCTGTGTTTAAAAATAGATAAATTTTAGCTCATTGTAGTAAACAGGCCATATCTCACATGATAAATTGGACAAAAGTAAGAGAGAATGGGGACCATTTGTGTTTGTGGCATATGTGTATGTACATCCTCATGTTTATTCAGATGTGTGTATGTGAAGAGTTCAAAGTCATTGTAGGCTATATGAGACACTGCTTCCAAAAACCAAGAAGAAGGAAGAGTGTTTGAAGAAAGTAAAGTTAAGCCTGTTGTTAGTGCATGCCTGGGTGCCGAAGTCGGGAGCCACTTGGGAGGTTGAGGCAGAAGACTGAGCTAGAGGAGGAGCCAGGCCCAGCCTTGGGAATGGATTGAGCTACTGTCTTACAGATGGGGAAATGGAGACAGTTAGCTATTTGGTAAGGGCTGGGGATTTTCCTAGGGAGGTGCTGGGGTCAGTCTGATTTGTTGGGTTTTTTGGCATAGGGTCTCACGTAGCTCAGACTGGTTTCAAATTCACTATGTAATTGAGGATGACGTTGAAATCATAATTCCCCTGCCTCTACCTAAGTCCTATGATTATAGGGGTATTGTACCAGGTTGGGCAAATAATACTTGTCCACTTAATAGACTTAATAGAGAGTTTGTTTGTTTGTTTGTTTGTTGTTGTTTTAAGACAGGGTTGAGCAGGTGGCCTCAAATTCAGAGATTCGATTATCTCTGCCTCAAGGTGCTGGGATTAAAGACATGTCACCAAACCTTGAATTAGTGTCTTGTGGTGGACACCATGGGCTCCTTACTTGAGGAGGAACTGTGCTTACTCTAATGCTAAGCCATCTCTGTAAAGAGTAGCCCTGCATCATTCATTGATTCATTCATTTTGAGACTGGATCTCGACTCTGTAGCCCTGACTGGTCTCAGACTCACAGAGATCCATGTGCTCTTGCCTCTTAGGTTCTAGGTTTAAAGGTGTGAGCCACCATGCCTGCTTTACTTATTAACATTTATTTTTAATTAGATTTTTGCCTGTCCTTAGGTGGGTGCACATGAATGCAGGTGCCTACAGAGGCCAGACGTGTTTGATTTCCCTAGAGCTGGAGTTAGCTGTCTGGCGTTGGGTCTGGGACTCAAACTTTTTGGGTTCCCTGGAAGAGTGATACTAAAATTTTTTTTCTCCAGCACTAAACATTCTTATAGAGATAAGAGGTTTACAATTAGAATTAGCCAGTTGGCCTGTGGCGATCTCGGCTGTGACAGCGTCCAGAGAATCCTAGTCAGGAGCCAGTTGAGCGGTTACTGCCTTCCTCCATTGGGCTGAACTCAGGGTGTTGACCTGGATGATGCCAGTGTGAACACAGCTTTCACATCCTGTTTGATCTGGTGTCTGATTGGCCTTGATGTCTTCTGCTAGCGCAAGTGTCATTGTCGCCTTTTCCCAGTGGTCAGAAGACACCTCAGGCCCACTCGTCATGACTACTTAGCATAGTGGTCAAGCTTCCTTCTCCTGTGAGATGACTGTCCACAGCCTCTGGAGCTATGGTGGTAATGGGGCACCAGAGCGGACACAGACAGGTGGACTCTGTTCAATCTGTGTTCTTGTCTTCTACGCTTTTCTTTGGGTTTAGACATAGTTCCTTGTAGAACTGTCTTGGGAAAATGGTCTTACATTTTGTGGTTGCTTTTAATTTTTAATTTTTTTTTTGAGACAGGGCTTTACTGTATATCCCTGGCTGGCTTGAGGGGTCTTGCATTTTAATTTTTTCTACATTCTATAAATTGTTTACTTAGATTTGATCTTGAATATGTAAACCCATTAGTAAATGTCTCATAGCTGAGAACATTGGAACATAGATCCTAAACATAATAATATTTAACCTTGGTAGATCTTTCAGCCAATGTATTAAATCATGTGTGGCTATACACAGTCAAGTGACACACAAATAGTAAACATTTAACACTCTCCATCTTGATTAATACTTTCTGTCTTCAACCTTTTATTTTGCAGCCCATCTTCTAATCTGAAAAAGTCTTCCATGACTAATTCACATGTAAAACTAAGTTATATCATATATTCCTAGAAGACTGAAATGGGGGCTGTTTTTTTGAGGTAAGTGTCCAGTTTTGTAGATTTTATCTCTTAGTCTTTTACAAGTTGACTATAGAAGGAAAGCATGACCATCGGTTAGCTTCTCATTTTTTTCCTAATCTCTTGAGACATGGTTTGTGTTTTGGGTCCCTAAGCCTCACTTTAAGGTGGACTGAGATTTAGGCTTCCTTAGTTCCGAGGGGTTGTTTGCTTGCTTGCTTCTGTTTGTTTGATGTTTTAGTCCAAGCTGCTCTGACATTGACTGTAGAGCACAGGCTAGCCTGGAACTTGAGCTCCTTCAGTCTCCAGAGTACGGGATCATAGTAGTGAGACTAGTACCAGATGAAGGTGATTTTTAGTGTTGTTGTTATTGGTTTTTGAAGACAGGGTTGCTCTGTGTATCCCTGGCTATCCCGGAACTTGCTTTGTAGACCAGGCTAGCCTCAAACTCTCAGAACTGCACCTACCTCTGCCTCCCAAGCACTGGGTTAAAAGGCAGGTACAGTGGTGTGCCTGTCTTATTATTGGTTCAAATAAAGATTTATCAGGTAATAGCATGCCAGGAGCACAAAGCCATTCCTAGCTCAGATAACAAAAGCAAAGCAGACTGTTGTTATTTACCTATAAGTTTGAACACTTTTTAAAAATTTTTATGTGTATGAATGCTTTGTCTGACTGTATGTCTGTCATGTGTGCAGTGTTTTCCAAGGCCAGAAGAAGGTGTCAGGTCCTCTGGAATTGGAGTTAGAGCAGTTGTGAGCTACCAGATTGGGGTGGGAATTGGACTTGGGACCTCTGAGCTATTTCCCCCGCCTCCCAAGTTTGGGTATTTCAGAAGCTGGATAATTTTTACTGATTCATTGCCCTTTTCTGGTGTATGACAGTACTAGGACATGAGTGGTGGGGCATTCTCCATCACACAGCCCCAACTAGCGATTTTTTATTTTGTGTGTATGGGTGGTTTGCATGCATGTATGCCTAGGCAACACTTGCATGCTTGCTGCCTGTGAAGGCCAGAAGAGGGCATCAGATCCTGTGGGATTGGAGTGATGGACAGTTGAAAGCTGCTATGTAGATGCTGGAAATTAAGCCTGGGTCCTCTGGAAGAGCAGCTGATACACTTAACCACAGAGTCATCTCTCTAGCCCCAGCAATCTATTTGTTTTGTTTTGGGACAGAGTCTTACTCTTGCTGTAATTGTAATGGTCTGGAACTAGCTTAGACTAGACTGGCTCTGCTTCCTGAGGGCTGGGGTTGAAATCTTGCACCATTTATGCCTGGCTGACAGGTTTTTGAAGCTGTCAGATTAGGGAAATTTTGAAGAATGATCAGGGTGAGTCAAGGAGAGTAATAAACATATGATATGGAAGTGGAGGGGATACTGGGAGCGGGAAGGAAGAGTGATCAATATGGAAGTGGAGGGGATACCGGGAGCAGGAGGGGAGAGTGATCAATATGGAAGTGGAGGGGAT
>JADRCD010237130.1:11831-27916 GCA_019843815.1 Montemys delectorum | reverse complement strand
TCTGGATGGAACAATTAGACAGTGAATTAAACCAGATCAGAGAAGCAAGAAGAACCAAATGCTGTTAGAGAGGAAGCAGCTGTTCAAGCTCAAAGTCAAGGAAGGCGGATAAGGTCACAGCTTAATTAATGTATTCCAGACCCTGTACCTTAGAAAAGAAGGAAAGTCCCAAAATGTTCCTAATATGTAGGCAGTTTGAGTCTTGGGAGTCAAGAAAGATAATAATAAGTAGGACACTTGAATAAAATGTGTTACTTTCTTTTTGTAACAGATTACATCGTTTATTGAAAGAATTCACTCAAAAATTAAGGATGCAAGTTATTGAATATAATGAAGCTAACTTATTGACCATATTCATTATTTAGACCTTCTTTCTTTTTTACAGTTAAGAGGCCAGTTTTCAATCTGTGTTTTGGATTTCAGTTCCCCCTGCCTCTTGTGGAGACCTCCACATATCAGTTATTCATTCATATCTTCACATAGACCCACTAGGTATTAGAATATTAGAATGGCTATGGATATCTGGTGTATGGATCTGTGAGATATATTAATACAGTATTTTAAAAATTTCTCTCAAGTAAAGCAGAAAGGAGAAAAGGTTTTGAAATTGTGCTCAACGAAGTGAGACTGCATCTGCTTGAAAGTGGTAATATAAACCTATGGTGTATCTAACTTCAGCTCCTCCTGCCCGCTCCAGCACTCAGAACCCAGCACACAGCAACTACCATTACATAACACCATTCACTTCAGGCTAAGAAAACCCTTCTCCTGTAACCTATGTCCATCCTTCTTTACCTCTTTAGTAAAGTACTGCACCTTTATGCAATAGAGATATAGTTCTAGGAGCAGAATGTTTGCTAGCTAGGCATGAAACTCAGGGTTCTAGCCCCAGCAAAACCAGACATGGTGGTGCAGGTCTCTATTACCAGCATTTGGGAGGTGGAGTTAGGAGAGTCTGAAGTTCAAGGTCATCCTCAGTTACATGGCCAGGACAAAACCACATACACAAAGTACACTTTTACCCTGCATCTCTCCAAAAGCAAAACATTCACTTCCAATTCTATTATTCTCTAGTTGCCCAGCAAACAATTCTTATTTGGCTTAAGAAGCATATATGGCTTCATCATTTGGGAAACCATCTCTTGGATGGTTACTGGCACTGTTGTAAAGATCTTTCTCCTTCCTCTTTACTTCTTCAATAGTTCACTGTCTACTCTGTTTGCTATACTGCCCAACACCCCCATTAGTCGGTCTACAATTTACAAACAGCTTAAAATTTAATGTATCTAGCTATTCTACTTCCAGAATTTAACAGACAACACAAAAGTCAGCCATGACTTGACTCTTGTCTCCTTCTGTAGCCTCATCTTTCTCATCAGCCCTGGTAGAACTTTTAAGACAAGTGGTCCCCAGCCTTCTCCATGAATCACTGATCCCTGTTCTGTGGGAACTCCCTTTATTTGGATCCGGATTTACCATCTTCTTTTTTGTACTGTTAAAAGGTCTTACTTAAGTTTAAAACTCTAACCTATACTTAGTAAAGTCATTAAGTCTTCCCTCCTCATACTTCCAAATGCAAGTATTTGGTTTCTTGATTGCAAACTTGACTGAGTGGACATTCATTCCTTTAAGTTGTCATGTCAACCAACCAAGCCGTTGGTTCTTAATTTGGGACCAAAGGAAATGAGAATTTTAAAGTCCAGGGAAGAATGTGTGGCAGCTAATAGACGCTAGGCAAACTATCTCGAACTTGTGGGCAGTTTTAAAGAAACAACAGATTCAGTTTTACTACTAATTTAAGACCAGTGTGCTACGGAGCCGTCGCCTTATCTCAGTGCCATATCTAGTGTCGAAAGGGAATACTCCTCCAAAAGGAACCCGAAGCCCATGTGTTGAGGCCAGTTCTCCACTCGGTCAGCTACCAAGAGCCTCCAACCAGGACAGGTGACCAATCCACCTCGCAGGACTTGATCTGCGACAAGCCACGGTGAAGGCTACACGCTGGAAAACTCTTGCCAGAGAGCCTAGCAGCCCTTAGAAGCAAGATGGCGGCCTCCCCCTCCCCTTCTTTCTCCGGGAGCCCCTCCACGTCCAGGGAAGACGAAAACACCGCGACACGGAAAGCCCGGCCCGGCCTTGGGAGGTGAGTACGCCTCGCGAATCCCGGGGCTCGCCGTGAGTCCACCGGGAGGCTGTACCACTGCGCCTCCTCCGCGCCCGAAGAGCCTTTGTTCGCAGTCGCCATGGAGTATTTGGCCCCGCGGACAGGAAGTGCCGGCTGGCGCCCCGCCCCGCTTTCCCGCGCCCCGGAAGTGATCTGCGGCGGCTGCTGCAGAGCGGCCGGGAGGAGGGTGGGTCTCCCTAGAGCGGAGCGCCGGAGTCCTCCTCCTCCGCCGCCGCCCAGGCCGCCGCCGCTGCCGCCGCCGCCGCCCTCCCGACTCCTCCTGCCGCGCCCGGCGCGGAACTCTGAGCGCGGTCCGATCGGCGCAGCCGAGGCCCAAGAGCCCGCGGGTCGAGCGGCTCGCGGTGCAGGTGAGCGCTCGCCGGCCGGGGAGGCCGGGCCGCGGCGGGGGTGTGTCCGACGGGCCAGGCCCGCGGCCGCCGAGATTGCACGTCCCGCCTGCGGCCTGGGCTGGGACCCGACTGCGCCCCGACAGCGGGCGGCGTCTCCGAAAGGTCACCTGCATAGCCACGGTGGCTCCCAGGGCTGTGCCCGGGCGGTGCCCGCGACCTGGGGCCGCCGCCACCGCAGTCCCTGCGCCGCACTCCACCCCTGACCTCCCTCGCTTTCAATCCACTCTTTGCCGGTACAGAGCAGCTGCTTTTCGAGCTTCTCTGCCAGTCTTTGGAAGGAATGGCTTTCTCAGACTAAAGTCTTTAGACGCTCTGCGTCCAGCTGAATGCTCCTAGGCTCTTCGTGTACAGGTTTTTAGCCTTTAGAAGAGGAAGGGAAGGTAGGCATTGTGTGATGAGGGTATCTTCCGCGTTTGGTTCCTGAAAGATGCCGAGGAGTAGAAGATACGATTTGTGTGCTTTAGCTGGGCATTTGTGTGGGCGGGCGTGGTGGCGTTGAGGTGGTTGTGTTGTTGGGGGACTTAGGAGGAATTAAAGAATTAACTGGCCCTTGCTTGGAAACCATAATGTCCAGTCTTGTGAGAGCTCATCCAAGTGTCTTTGAGTTACTGTGAGAACTCTGGTGCCACGCCCTACCTGTCAAGCCCGGAAGCAACCAATTTACAAACAGTTTGGGTTTTGTGTGCCTACAGAACCTTTATATCTGTAAATTCTTTTCCTGTAAATAAATTACAGCTTTAATCACATTCCCAAAATTGGCTAACAAATTTATTACTCATAGCGTAGAAGGCATTCCTTTTGGCTTATGCTTGTTAATATGTCTAAGAGTATCCTATTAGCCTATGCTGTTATCATTTGATACACTATTCTTGTAAATGACTCCTGTGACCCTTAAGATGTTTCTGCAGCTCAATTTTTTTCAGAGGAGGAGCCTTTTCATCTTTTCAGTTACAGTGTAAAGTGCTCAGAACTCCCCACATTTCTTCACTGAATATGTGAATGTGTACAGTTGATGGAATAGTCACTTTCCAGAAGCAATTGGTTTTGGTTGGTAGTTGCCTACCAAGCAAAGGGTACTAGATTCCGTCTCTAGCAAGGCCCCTCCTTAACAAAACAATTTTGTTAAGAGCGAAGGTTTGTTCCTTTGGGATTCTTGGAACATAAAAATTTTGCATTGTCTTTTTTTGTTCTCCAGAATATCAAGGGAAAATTCAGGAAGAAATTTATTTTCACAACTCTGACCCGGGAAAGGTTAAAAAATATTTAGGGATTGTGATTAGAGGACATAACCATTTATATTTTATTGTTTCATGCTTGCTTCTAGTGTATATCCAGAGTTAGAAGGAAGAGATTTCCTGGCAAAAGATAGCAAGTATATGCTTGGAGTAGATAACTCTCTTAATCTTAAAAAAGAGGAAGTTATGAATTGATGCTGCTTAGAAATAAGGTGAAAAGCACGATTTCTCAAAGTGGTTAATTTTTTGTCGTGGATACAAGAACTCTTCTGACACCCGATGTGACCTTGGCATCTTTGATCCGCAGGCGCTTTCATGTTCAGAGAGACACATGCTTCTCTCTCTGCTGAGTGTGCACATGGAACATTTATTTTGAAGTAGTATTTCCTTACAACTATTTGTCCTCAGGCATTCAGGGTGGGGGAAACTAATCATAGGAAATAATTATAGGAAAGAATGCTCACCATTTTAAAGGGAATGTTTTGACCTGTAGATGGTTGCATTATTCTGAGTTTAGGCTGCACATATCTTTGTCTTCTAGTATATGGGGCTCCCGCACTGGCTTTCTAAGCAGCGTTTCTACAGAGCACAAATAAATGTACCAATATCACTTCTTGTATATGGATCCGCCAAACTAATAGGTTCTTGTATTTTATAAATGAGTGAAAAGAGCAATCATTTTACAAATACTGGAGGCTGTGAATGTTAACTAGGGAAGAGACTATGATCTTGAAGAGGTAGGAGACAGTTTCCATTGATTTATAAAATACTATACTTCTTACATTAAGGAGAGAGAAGCCTTTGGTTTCACAACAGTACTGTGTAGAGGTTAGATTTCCCTTCTTTCATTCAGCAACCATCTTGATAGTAATAGTTCTTATATACTGATTGCCTGCCAAGCACTGTGCTGAGGATTGTAATGATACCAGTATGCTTATATTATTTCTTATCTCCATCACAGTGCTGCAAGATGGGTGGTCTTCCCCAACACTAAGTGATGTTATTTGGCCAGAGGCCCAGCTCACAAGCTAGCATGTAGTGGAGCTAGGATTTAAAAGCACAGTAACAATTTCCAAGAGCACTGAAAATTACAGCTAATCCTAACAGTCAAGGCGAAAGTGATTCAGACTGACCTCAGCTTTTAGAAATGATACTATGCTTATCACTCTTAGTCTTGAAGTACAGCCTGGAGTCACCAGTGACATGCCAAGGGGCTTCAAGTAGGAGCTGTAGCCATCTTTATTTCCAGAGTGCCTGCAAACACAATGTAACTGTACCCCTACATATAGTCTGTTGTGTACCAAGATGAAAACTGGTCAAACATTGTTCTTGTAGGTGTCCTGGTAGAATACTAGGAACTCAGATCAGGATCCTTGATGGCTTTTTACTTCTGCAGCACCTGTTTGAGCCGGCCCGGTTTGAAATCATATTTGTTTCCTCCTTCCACTAATGTAGGTGGGATCAATGTACAACAGTAGGAAGAATATTTAAAAAACCAAAAAGTTGTAGAACTCTGTTCTTACAGGTCTGGTTGCCTTTTCCCCTGCAAGTGTGGATTTAAAAAAAAAAAAAATACTACTTTTTATGGGCTTAAAAAGTAATGGATGAAGGACATGTCCATCACTTGATTTAAAAGATGGGAAGTGAGATGCTATCATTCCAAATAAAAAAGTTCCTTCTCTAGCCCCCAACAAGGAACAGTATTTCTTGTTTGTTTTTTAAAGCTGAGTACATTTTAAAAGGGAATTTTCATCATTTATTTAATCATACATGAAAGTGAAGGTTTATTTCCTCAACATCATGAGAGTAGTCTATATAAGCCATTAATTTTATTTATTTTGAGTGGTGGGGATTTTGAGACAGGTCTTTCTCTGTGTAATCCTGGCTGTCATGGAACTCATTCTGTAGACCAGGATGGCCTCAAACTCCCAGCTCTGCCTGCCCCTGCCTCCTGAGGGCTGGCACCACCACTGCCCCACTTAAATAAATACAAAGAATTGAAAAGCTGAAGGAAAAAATACCAATGTCCTGTAGAAATTAAATAATATGTTACTTTCCTGAAAGCCTTCCACAGTGTCCTGTATTAGATACGAGAGACAGAATACTTGACATATATAATTTACTTAACTCTGAGTTCCGATTCTATTGTTTGATTCAGATTTGAAACTAAGTGTCAGGGCTTCACAGTATGGTTATGAACAGTCCAGCCAAAGATTATGAAATGACCTTGGTTTCAGATGCTATGTAAAGTGGATGAAGTCCCACAAAAATTCTGATGATGGTCATCTAAGCCATAAGATCTCTTTATGTCATTTTTTAACACAGTCAAATAGCTATGGTGGTACCCGTTGAATATGGAGGCTGCTTAGTGACGTGTGAGTGCTGTCTAGGTTTATTCAGACCCCACTTAGCCCATAGTTGGCCTCCTGGTAATCTTTTCCTCATATTTAAAACATCCATCATACTCCACTGATTGAAATCCTCAGTGACTCATCTTGAACATTAACTGTATCTGGTGCATAGAACTTTCCAGAAGGACTACTTACCTAAATTCACTCACTGGGCCCATCCCTTTCCGCAAGCACAGTTCCAGCAGTGCTGTGACCCAGAATCCTGGTGTTTACATGGGTGGTCCCATTCCCCATTCCTGGAGGTCTGACCACTCTTCTCCGCAGTCTAGTAAACTCGTCTTTCAGGCTCCAATTGGGTTACACTTTTTCCAAGAATTATGTCTATGTGTAGCTGGGGTTTTTGGGTTTTTGTTTTTGCTTTGGACCTATGTCTTTAAAGAAAGAAAGAAAAATCTTTAAGACTAGGCAAAATAGTAAGGTGGGCATACCTATAATTCTGATAATTATAATAGCTAAGGCAGGATGACTTAAGTTGGAATAAATAGTGAGACTCTGCCTTGGGGGTTGAGAGGAGACTTCTATATCTCTGTGACCACTCTCCCAGTACTTATTACATTGTGGAGAGTGATTTTGTCAGCTTCTTTCAAGTTTTGTTGTACTCTCCTGAGAACTGAGTTCCAAGTGTATGCCACCGTAATTGACTCAGTCTAGTTTTCTTTTGGATTTCCCTTATTATAAGTGAGTTGAACACTTGCAAAATACACGTAAGAACCATTTTATTATTGTTATTAGCCTGATATTCTACATGATTTTTTGGTATTTTTTCCTTCATCCTTTCAACTTATTTTTTATTTAAGAACATTACCTATTAATGTTGACATATATTAAAATATTTAGTCATCCTTTGGTGTTGCTCATGTTGTTTTTACCATGAAGAGTCTTCGCTTGCTTAATTAAATACAGTCATCTTAAACTTATTTCATCTGGAGTTCTAACCATGCAAAGCTTTTCTATGCCCTTAGATTGTAGAGAAATTCATACTTATTATACAGTTTTATTTCTCATGTTTAGTTCTACATGGAGCATATTTCTGTATATGGTGTGATAAATGAATCTAATTTACCACCTTCAACTATTGATATAGTTATCCAATGCCATTTATGAAAACTAATATTTGCTCATTTGACACACGCTATATGGGAATGGTTATGTTCTATTCTGTTGGCTTTTCTGGCCAGTGCTGTGCCAGTACCAACATCCTAGTTGTAGAGATCTGTATTCACTGAGGTGTGGTGTGCTGTCTGACTGGGTAGCCCCCATTGCAGCAGCTTCTCACAGTTTCTCTTGTTCTGCTATATTTTTCCCCTGTGAATTTTAGCATCAGTTTGCCTGACTCTGTGGGTTTTCTTATTGGAATTGCATTACATTTATGGGTTTACTTAGGAGCAGTTGGCATCTTGATGGCATTGAGACATTTTAACATTAATGAAGACCAAGCAGTGTCTTTATTTTCTTCTTTACTTTTGTGTCTTGAGAACTAACTTTTTAATACAACTTTTGTATGGTTCTTATTAAGTTTAGTCATATTTTATCTTTTTTTAGATTTATCTTCAAACTGGGTATTATTTATGCAAATAAATACTGCTGATTTCTGCTCATTTTCCTGATACCTTGCGAATTCTAAGTTACCTTACACTGTTTTCTCTTACACTTTCCAGATACTGTCACATCACATGTGAATACAGTTTCTTCCTTCTTCCCTGTGTGTCCGTGTGTTAACTTGTCTGGTTACTTTAGCTAGTCGCGCTAGAGCAATAGTAAGTTAGCATACAGATGCTTACATTGTGACTGGATATTAACTTAGTTATGGATATGCCCTTTACAGACTGCAGCTCTCTACTCTCCTTAAGAGAGACTTAACTAGAGACATATGTTGAGATGTCAAGGTTGGGTTTCCGGGGAGAGCAACACAATACAATGGTGAGCAAGGCTAGGATTGCTTGGTGGTTTCCCAATTACAAATGGATCCTGTTTTCTTCTAGCTTCTCTCTGGCATTCTTCGAGACTTCATGTTATCTTGTCTCAGCCTCCAAAGCTGGAGCTCCCTTTATCCTGCTGTGGCTCTGGCTTGCATCATTATTGGTTTCTCTAGGGCATATAACAAAGCTAATGTGTAATCCGATGAGTGTATCCAGGGATGACCTAGAGTAACAACTGTGGGGTAGTTCTAGACAGGATTATCCAAGGACCTGCATCATCTGGCTTTGAGGTTTTAACCTTTCTTCAGTTTATTTATGTAGGCCCAGTCCTCTGCTTGGAATGATGTATAGATATAACAATAGGCAATACACACCAATGCTCAGTCTTCCAAGACCTGAAGTTATTTCACTGCTGTATAATTCATACAGAATACATGCTCCTGGTATTGCTATGTAGTTAAGGATGACCTTGAACTTCTGATCCTGTCACCACTTCACAAATACTTGGATTATAGGTGTATACCACTATGTCTCACCAAAGTAACTTTGTTTGTTGATTGGGATTGACCTAGGATCTTGTGTATGCTGGGCAGGTACTCTATCACTGAGGTACATAGACTCTCACAGTTTCAAGATTGTGTAAGTCCATGTGTGAATGTTCAGTTAGTTTAAATCTTTCATCTCCCAGGGGTGCTGAGTGGTAGGCAGTTATTTTCTTGGACCTTAGTGTACAGAGCTTATCCCTAGATATACCTACACTGGCCTGTATATCTTTACTGTCCTGGGAATACTGTCAAGTTGTTAATAATCTCTTAGTGTTCTAGGTTGATAGCATCTTGGGAAACATCTTGGTCCATGCCCTACTGTGCCTCTGCTCTCCTATGACCTGTGTAGTCATTTTCTCTGCATCTTACTGCCTCAGTGGCCTGGATTTGACTTGGACAGGGTTGGAGAACCTCAGATTTCACTCTTTGTCACATGTTACTGTCCTAGTACAGAGTTTGGAGTAAATTTTTTTTCTTTTTTTCTTTTTTTCCTTTTTTATCTTCCTCTCCACTGCTTTCTAGCCAGAGAAATCTGTCTCTTCTTAAGAAATCTTTTCCTCCTCATTTCCTTCCTTCTTCCTTTTTTCTTTTTTGTTTTTTTCTCTTTTGAAGTGGACGGCCCTTTTGTTTTTTCAAGAACATCTGGCCTGGAATTTGTGGTCCCTTGCCTCTGCTATGCTAGAATTGCAAGCATACATCACCTCTCTTGGCTCCACTCATCTTTTTTGCCTAAGGCATTCAGTCTGTGAAAGAAAATCTCTGTCTTCTGAGGCTTTAGGTTTCTGGGACATTAGCTCTGATCGCTTAGTGCTTAGATAATTGCTGCCTTGCCCACGGCCCCACTAGTCTCTCAGGTCTCCCCAATTCTCTATGTGCTACAATTAGGATAATTCACTCTATCCCTTACCTTATATATTATTATTTGCTACTTTTATTATTTGTTGTTTGCTTATTCCCAAATAAATGAAAAACTGATCTCTTCTTATTCTTCCTTTTTTTTTTTCAGTTCAGAAAATTCAGTCCTGTATTTGTTTTTTTAAAGCTATATTCGTCTTGTTAAAGTTGCTTGAAATTTTTTATTTATTTATTGGTCATTTGCTTTGCTTTTCTGTAACTTGTCCTTTTATATTCTTTTTTCCCTTTTTCTACAATGAAAGGGCTATTTAAAAAAAATGTATTGAAATGTAGTTCAACTACCATGAACTAATTCTTTTTAAAATTTCACATTAGTATAGTCAAAGAGCTATGTTAACCTTTACCACTCATTCTAGAGCATTGCCCCTTAAGAAGGAAGCAGTTCCAATTTGCTAGCTATCTTTGTAGATTTATCCTGCCTTGTAGCCCTTGGCGGCTGTACTTCATGTCTCTACAGATTTGGCTATTCTAAATGTTCTAGGATTCTGTAGATGGTCATTGTATCTTTCATTTTCAGGGTTCACTGCATTGTAGCATATATCATTTTTATATGGTTGAATAATCCATTGTGTGACTGTGCCATGCTTTATCTATTCACTAATTGATTGATATTTAAGTGCTTATGATTGGGGCTTATGTTGTCTTAACACTGAAATGTATCTGCTGACTTAATGTTAACATTTTGAAGAATGGCCAAAGGAGTTCCTAAGGTACCTGTTTCTTTTGTTGAAGATATCAAAGAACTAGCAGTGTGTCTTTATAATTTTATTCTATCTGTATAAGCACTTTATCGTCCAACTTTTTGCTCGTAGCCTTTGTAATAGGTATAATTTCTATATTTTGTCATCTGCTAGCGTATCTTGTCTAAGCAGTTTTATGTGTATAAAATAATCTATATTTTCAATATATTGTGTACTGTCTTATTTGTCTTAGCATAAGGTCAAATGCTGAGAATGCTTTATTATAAGAATTATAAATGTGACTTTTGAACTTCTAAGTACATTTTCTTTTTTTTGTTTGTTTGGTTTTTTTGTTTTTTTGTTTTTTTTCTTTTTGTTTGTTTTTTTGAGACAGGGTTTCTCTGTGTAGTCCTGGCTGTCCTGGAACTCACTCTGTAGACCAGGCTGGCCTCGAACTCAGAAATCCGCCTGTCTCTGCCTCCCAAGTGCTGGGATTAAAGGGGTGCGTCACCACTGCCCGGCAGTACATTTTCTTTTTAGTTCACTACTAAGTAAATTTTCTTTTTAGTTCACTAACAAGATTTATGTTTTACATTAGCATTTTTGATGAGTTTCATACTGTTGAAACTTTAATGTATGTGTACATGTATGTGTCTGTTGTATATGTGTATATACGTGTATGTTAATTAATATGTGTATGTGTCTGTATATGTGGTACCAGGTTCATTGTAGGCCCCAGGTTCTTACTCTATTCAAAGGAGATCTTTAATGAAGCAGCTCTCCGAGACGATCCTTGCTTGTTCATATTGCTTTACTGGGGGTGGACACATACACTTTATTTAGAGTAAACCAGGGATTATATACTTTTGGGGGGAAGGAGTAAGAATATGCAGGGAGGGAAGGTCACTGGCTGAAGGCTAAGGCTATCTAGATAGTTCTTTAGCTTGGGGAAGAACTCCAGGGGCTATGCTACATGACTGAGTGGCTGTTGTCCTCTCAACTGGTGATCTCAGAGTAGGCACTAGAGGTTGGGAAGGGGCAGCTCCACTCCTACTGTTTCAGATCTCTGAGGTTTTGGGAGTTGAGCATATCCCACTTCACCAGTTCTTAAGCCCATCTGGTAGTGTGGTCCCACATGCCCTACATGTGTACTTATCTGCCATGTATGTGCGAGTGTCCAAATAGGCCAAAGAGGTTGTTGGCTCCCCTGGAACTTGAGTTACAGGTGGCTCTGAGCTGCCTGCCACAAGTGTTGGGAACTAAACTTGTATCCTTTGAAAAAGCGACTGGCCCTCTTAACTACTAAGCCATCTCTCTGGTGCCACTATTAAAACTTTAAATTGTTAAAATACATTTTTAGAATTTGTGGAATAGCAAGTAGTGAGACAAAGTATCCAAGATGGAGGAGTTAAAGTATTCATAGGGAATACTGGCTGTATCTCTTTAGTCAATAGTATAGTGTTGGTTACAAAACTTCAGAGTCCAAATTATGTCTAGAGTAACCAAAAGTAGTACTATTTCATGTTGTATACATCTTAGTATGTAATATGACTAAATGTTTAAACATGAAACTTGTCTTGGTTTGGGTTTGATTGCTGTGAAGAGACATCATGACCACAGCAACTCTTACAAAGGAAAGCATTTCATTGGGGCTAGTTTACATTTCAGAGATTTAGTCCATTATCATCATGGCAGGAAGTTTGACTGCCTCCATGCTGCTGTGATAGAGGTAGCTGAGAGTTGTACTTCTTGATTCACAGGCAGCAGCAGACTCATATAGCACTGGGCCTGGTTTGAGCATATAATACTCCACAGTGACATACTTCCTCCAACAATGCTACACCTACTCCAAGGCCACACCTCCTAATGTGCAGTTCCTGATGGTGAAGCATTTAAACACATGAGTCTATGGGGGCCATAACTATTCAAACCACCATAAGACAACTAAATTTATATACATGATGTTATTTGACTTTTTTTTCCTTTTGAGACAGTACTAGGATTATAAGAACTGTATCTTCTATTTGTTCCATATAAAGATCCATTGGTGGCTAATGAGATGGATCAGTGAATAAAGATGCTTGCTGCCAAGGTTTATAACCCAAATTTCATCCACAGAACCCACATATGGAAGAAGAGAATCAGTTTCCACAAGTTGTCCTCTGACCTCCATTCACAATGACATACTTGCGTCCACACTCACACATCTCACATGCACACATGTAGGTAGGTAGATAGGTGGGTGGGTGGATGAGTGGGTGGATGGATGGATGGATGGATAAAAGACAAATTTAATAGAGAACAAATGAGAACGATGGTCACATATGTTTGTAACCTCATCACTCAAGATGTTGAGACAAGAACTGAAAGCCAGTTGGCAACCAGCCTGAGCTACTTAGTGTGCCCCTGTCTCCAAAAACTAAAAAGTCAAATTAAAATAAATTGAACAAATGAGAGTTCCATTTGAAATGTTTTATTTTGAAGCTTTTTACTCCTACAGAAATGTTAGAAGAACATTTGGATACATAGAAATCTACACCTGTATTTAGCACCTATGGATTATCATTTTTAAATTTATTCATCCATCTATCTGTTCAGTATGGTGCAGAGGATTGAACCCAGGGCCTCATGCCTGCTGGGAGGTATACTACCTGCCAGCCCTGATTTCTATTTTATTATATTTACTTTTTTTCTGAAGTTAAGGGTTTGTTTATTTGTTGAGTAATTCATTGATTAGCTATTTAAAAATAAGTGGAGAAATTAATCTCTGTGCTCTTTTGCCTGCATCTTCTGAGTATAAAGGCAGTTTTCTGCATTACTACCATATTCTAAAGCCTAAGAAAGTAATGCCTCCACAATACTGTCTAATATCTAGTCCAAATGAATGTTTCTGGGTTGTCTCTTAGTGTTTTTAATAGCTGTTTTTCCCTTGTCAGGGTTCATGATTTCTCTCCCAGTTATGTCTTTAGTCCTTCATGGTTTTCAATGAACTGTATTCCTGATCCATCAACTTTTATGAGATATAACTTACATGATATAACATTTATCCACTTAAGGCTTATAAGATTTTTTTTATAACTCCTGAATTGTGAAACCATTGCATAGCATAATATTAAAACATTTTGAAACATCGTTTTCAAACTTTGTTAAGATTCTTTTTTATGTATTTGTGTGTGTGCTTTGTATATGTACATACATGCATGGGCATGAGTCTATGTAGATGAGGCTCTCAAGTCTTATCCTCAGGAACTCCTTTGATACAGTGTCTGTAATTGGCCTGGGAGCCGCAGTGATCCTCTTGTCTCCACCGTCCTGCCCTGGAATTACAGTTGCCCACCATAATGCTCAGCATTTGTGCATTTCTTGGAATCAGACTCTCGTCCTCATACTTGAGAGGCAAGTGCTTTACCAACCGAGGCTCCTTACCCCTAGCCTAAATCTTGATAAGATTCTATATGTCCAAGTTAGTCCCTGTTCCCATTCTCTAGGACTAGGCAACTATTTTTTATTCTTTTCTAGGAATTTTCCCTTTACTCTTCCTGAACAGAACATGCTGAGTCATATAATATATGGTCTTTTTGCTGTTTTTTTTTTTAACTTGGCATATTTAATGACTTGTTTATTTTGTAGCATGTATTAATAGTTTTTCTATTTTTATTGATGAGTCATATTCTATCCTATAGATATATTATATTTTGCTTATCTATTCACTGATTGATGGATATCTGGATTATTTCTATGAATTTTTAGTTAATTACTAAATAATCATGCTATGAATGTTCATGTAACTATCTTTATTAGAACATGTTTTCATTTCTCTTAGTATATACTCAGAAGTATAATTGCTGGATTGTGTGGTACATTTATTCTTAACTTTTTAAGAAACTACTAAGTCTTCTAAATTGGCAACATACTGTCGTTTTCATTCCCAAGACAAACTTTTGAGGGCTCCAGTGTGAGGGCTCAGCCATAAGAGCACATTTACCAGCCATTGTTACCAGAGTTTGTTTTTGTTGTCATTTTGTCTATTCTAATGGACGTAAAATGATATCCCATGGTGGTGAACTCTGTTTGTGTGGTGTGTTGTGTCTTCACCTCCCAGGTGCTAGGATTACTTATATTCATGACCACTTATGTGGTACTGAAGATTGAACCCAGGACTTTGTGCTTGCTAGACAAGCCCTCTTTAAACTGAGCTGTAGCTCCAGCCCTCCTTGTGATTTAATTTGCATGTCTCTAATGACCATGGTATTGAGCATCTCTGTATGCACATAGAGGCCATTCATATAACTTCTTTAGTGAAATGACTAATCCAGTCTTTTTCCCTATTTCTTTTTAAATTGGGTTGAGCCTTAATATTGAGTTTTGTGTATGTATTCTATATATTAGATTTTACACACATACACACACGTCTTTCATTAGCTATGTGTCACCAGTAAACATTTTAGTTGAAGAGTGCTGGCATTCTGTAATATTAACCATGAGTGATGCATGTTTTCTCATTTGCTGTGAAGCTAGTTTTTTTGAGGGTTGGAATGAAAAGTAATTCCTCTGCATGTGTATTACTGAGACACAGACCTTATACATATAGCTCTTGATTTAGTTTTGTTGAGTTATATTGAGTAAGAAGTATATAGTTAATTTTTTTCTCAAAGAGGAAGAGATAATGCACAGACAAATCATATGAGTATTTCTCTTACGATGTTATGTCATTCTGTAGTGAATAGACACTTGGTTAATTATGAAGTGTTAAAAGTAAAAACATGTTTGTTAACCTGATTAATTTTGGCTATGATCAGACTTTATGGGTAGCACTTTTTTGAAATATGTCTAACACCTGGTTTAAGATCAAACATCCCACTAATTTCCTACCTCTCAAGGAAACAATGAGGTAATGGTTCAGCCCTGAGTCTCCTAGCCATTCTTTAGGTCTCTGAGTAGGGCTTATATCCAGTTGTATTGGAGCTCTTGGGTTCCTATAGATTGCTGAAATCAGTCTTTTATAATTAGTTTGCTACCCTTCCACATCCACTAAAGGGGTTCTCAAGCTGTGTTGGTGCCCATATGTTGTTACATGAGTCATCTCTGAAATGATTTTTTAAAAGTAAGATGTTCCAGTTCATTTTCATGGTTGAGTATGTAATAGGTATGAGGGCTGCTGTTGTAGTTCATTTTTCCTGCTCAAAATCAGATTTTTTTCTCATTTGAAGTATTTCTTATCTAAATCCTGAGTCAGTATTACAACTAATTGTTTGTGTTGTTGAATAGGAAACTTTGGGTAGGTTGTGGATTTTTGCATTTCTTACATATACTGCCTTTCAAGATTTATTTTTTTAGCATGTAAAAGGGAAAGACTTAACAGGTCATCTAGTGAATTTCTCCACTTGCAAGAGAAACATCTTAGTGTTTCACTGTTGTGTGTTCTCTAACAAGAAAGAAACAAGCTTATTAATGGATGTGATGCAGATCATCAGAGGAAAGCTCAGTGAAAAGTAACAGAGTAGTAGCTTCACAAGGAAGAATGTATTTGTGAAGAACAAAACCCTCCTCCCCACAGGAAACAAAAACAAGTTTTAGGCTTTAGGGGACAAGAAACTGGAAAGAAACTAATGGAGTAAGACTTAGGTGTGGCTATCTTTGCTGCCATCTGGAATTCACTCAGTGAGGTTTCTCCTGTCTCTTGGTAGAAAAAAGGTAGATGGAAAGCTGGCCCTTGGTTTCTATTTCTTGGTTGCTTCAGGAAAACAAAACACAACTTTGCTCAAAGGAGTATTTTCTTTTTTTTCTTTTTTTTTGTACCTGTTAA
>JADRCD010237129.1:0-13572 GCA_019843815.1 Montemys delectorum | reverse complement strand
GTCTCTGCTTCCCCGGCCCAGATGACAAGCACATTCCACCATGTCTGGCTTTTCTATGTGAATTCTGGAACTCAGGCCTTATGGTTGCATGGTAAACACTTTACCAGCTATCCCCCAGCCCGGAATGGAGGTCCAGCTATCCATCAGTCACTCTCCTCCCAGCAGTGGGAAGGCTTTAGGGCTCGCCACTGGGTCAATCCTGTTTTCCACATACTCCCCTCAACAAAGATTCCTGGTTGCCTAAACTTTAGTGTGGGCAGAACCATCATCTCCTGGGCCTACCCGTGGAACTTTCAGGTAAAGTATTATCTAATGTAATCTTGCCCAGTCCCTCTGGCCAGAGTCCCTATCTCATTAGGTTTCTGTCCCTACCTGTCCCCAAAGGATGGCTGTGCCACCTTGGCCTATCTTCAGCAGGAATCTGGTTAGATTTGTTTGACCTGACCCCTTAAGGTCAGTTGGGCAATCTTCTATGTCCTCACACCCTATCTGCTCCTTAGCTATCGACTCCTCATCAGCCAGGCCATAGCAGGGGCCAAGCTCAATCTCTTCCCCAGTACAAGAGCCCACTGCCAAGGTCTCTGCCTACCAATCCCAACAGTCCCGAAGAAAGCCTGGCTCTCTGTAGCACATACCACTGAATATTCTTTACTTTCTCTCTCTCTCTCTCTCTCTCTCTCTCTCTCTCTCTCTCTCTCTCTCTCTCTCTTTCTGTGTGTGTATGTGTATGTATGCGTGAGCATACACATATGTGTTTTACATGTGAATGCTCATGGAAGTGCAAGCCCAAGGTTGGTCTCAGGAACCATCCCTCCATGACTCTTCTACCATATTTACTGAGGCAGTCTCTCAGTCGAAGCCAGAACTAGTCAGGACAGCTAGTTTGACAGCCAGCTCCCTCTGGGGACCCCTCCTCTCCCCATTTCTGCTTCTCAACTACAGGCTGGAATTACGTCCACATCACTGCATCTACCCCGCATTTTGATTGTGGGTTTCTGGGGATCTAAACTTTAGTCTTCACACTTGCGTGACCAGCACTTCAGCCTCTGATCCAGCTCCCCATCCCCTGCTTTTTTTTTCTTTAGCACCCTCCCTATCCCCAAAGCCTCACAAGGCACTGATTCCCCACATCTCAGGACATTGAACCTGCACACAGTAGGACTGAAGCATTTGCTGGCTGCAGAGAAGTCCAGGTCCAAGATGCCACTCTCACCTGCGAGGTCTCTGCAGCATCAGGATGAAGCTACTCTGAGATCAAAGTCATTCTTGGCTTCGTCCCTTCTCCCTTCCCCATGCCATCCATGCAACCATCTTCCTTGAGGGAGAAGAAGTGGCCTGGCCACTGTCTGTAACTAGACAAAGCTGGAGTCTCAGCGGGTCTCCTAACTCCTCACAACTAGGGAATTGATGACAGAAAAGCAGGACTTCCTCTGGGCTTTGCTCCCTTCCTCGCCTCCTTCTCAATATTGCTTCTGGGGAGCCCTGCCTCAGTCCTTTCCTGAGAACACACCAAGTATGTTGGTGGTGATGGTGACTTGGATCATTGCATGATTCGGGATCAGCTACAACTCTCTCGCTTTCACATACGCTCACTCTCGACTGGGCACATCCACACCCTCTTACGTTTTCTTCCAAGGAAGTCAGCTGCTTGTCCAGTCTCACTTGGTCTGTTCCAAGAGGAAACATCCCATTATCTCTGTCAGTGGAGACTGGGGGGATCTCCCAGGGCCCTGCAGATTCTGCGATCAACTCCTCGGTAGCATTGATGACCTTCAGGACTTCTGTGGAGATGTTGCAGAGAGAAACAGCAGAACACTTCTGTTTGGCCCAATAACAGAAGGGGACAGAAGACAAGAACAGCACATTAACAAGGACAAGGAAATCCTACAATATCCTGGCACCCATCATGAGGTCAGCTCTGCAATCACACACACACTCACACACACTTATAAACACACACACTTGCATACACACACACACCACAAACACACCACACATACTCACATACCACACATATTCACACACACCACAAACACACACACACCACAAACACACCACACATACTCACATACCACAAACACACATACACACCACAAACACACACACACACACACCACATACACACACACATACAACATACATACCATACATTCCACATACACTCACACCCACTCATATCACACACACACACTACAAACACAAATACCACACTCACTCACTCACACCCACTCATATCACACACACATTCACATCACACACACACACACACCACACATCCCACATATGCTCACACACTCACTCACACACTCACTTACCCATACACACACCACACACTCACTCTCACATGTACATCATATACACAAACACTCATACATACATAGCACACACACACATACCACACGCACTCATACACACATGCACACTCACATATCTGCTGAAAGAGTGGGACATAAAAGAAATCTACACAGAGATGGCTTAGTGGTTAAGAACACAGACTGCTCTTACAGAGGACCCGGGTTCAATGTCTAGCAACCACATAGTGGCTTACAACCATCTGCAAAATTTCAGCTCTCTTCTCAAAACGTTCATACACATTAAATCTAACACACACACACACACACACACACACACACACACACACACACGAGGGCTGGTATGGCTTGGCTTCAGTTTGGTGACTTAGTGAGTGACTCCAGATCACAGGGATGGAGGGAGGAAGCAGAGTTTGAGGAAGAGCTTTCTGTGTTTTGTGTTTATCATCAATTATTTTCTAGATGATATTTATTTTCTCAATATCACTTCCTTCACAAGCCGTGTGAATTGGCATCTATGGTGTGGTTCTGAGGGTGGCTTTCTGTATGAGGAGTTAGGAGACCTTCTGAGACTCTAGCTTTGTCTATGATGGGACCTTAGCCAGGCTGCTCCTCAGTTCTAGAATTTACTGTCTCATACACACATGAGGGTACTGGCAACGAACTCTTCTGAGGCTTGGCAGGCACTGTGTACTAGCTCACGTGGATCTTAAGCTAGCCTCCTTTGTTTTCCTTTCTAAATAGGAAGCAACATATGCTAGCCTCCCTTGCAGCTAGGCTGGTCCCGTGACAGATCATTGAGTAAGCCAACTACTTTCTATACAAGTTGTTTTCACGGGTATGTTTAAGGTGTGTGCGTCTGTGGGTGCACATGTGTGTACAGGTGTGCAGAGCCCCAGGGTTGACACTAGGAATCCTTCTCCATCACTTCTTTCCCACCTTGTGCACTGAGGCAGGGTCTCCCAGTCAAGCCCTGAGCATTCTGACAGCACTAGTCTCACTCACTACCTTGATAACTCTGGAGATCTCCAGCTTCTGAGAGCTGTCCATGGGTATGCACACGGGCTCTGGGGACTCAAACCCCATTCCTCACGTTTGCTGATCCTGTAGCAAGGGTTTTAACCATTGAGCAATCCCCCAGCCTACAGCTTGCTCCTTGGAGTGGCTTCTACTTCTGGTTCTGTTTCATTGGAGGAGGCTTCAGGCAACATCCCCCTTCAACAAAGATGGCAGGGTTCAGAGATGAGTGAAGGGCTGATGCTGGGAATGAAACGGAGCGATCCTAGCCCTTATGGCCTGCTTTGACCCCACCCTTACTGCCAGTCACACACACTGTGTGGCCCTTGAGGGTAACTGACTTGTCAGGTAATCTGAGGTGGGTTTCCTCTGTGGAGAGAGAAGTCCCATGTTTCACTTGCCAGGTCAAGGGGTTAAGGGCCTGGACCACACCAGAAGAAAAACTGCATCACATCAAAACCAACAGTAGTAAGAACAGAGGTTTCCAATTTTATATAGAATCATATGTTATCCATATGTTGTAGGAGATTATCTCTAGCAAATGCTAAATTTCGACGGAGTACCTGCTGTCATTCATTGAATCTGATGCGTCTGCCAGTGATCTGGAAGATTAGATATTTTTATATACCATAGGACTTTTCCTTTCAATAGACCATGTATGTTTTTATTTCTGTTTATACACATAAATTGTAGAAAATAAATTCACTGAAAACTTACATTTTTAAACTCAAAAAAAAAAAAAGGGCAGTGGTAGAGCACACCTTTAATCCCAGCACTTGGGAGGCAGAGGCAGGCAGATTTCTGAGTTCAAGGCCAGACTGGTCTACAGAGTGAGTTCCAGGACAGCCAGAGCTACACAGAGAAAAACTCTGTCTTGAAAAAACAAACAAACAAAAAAAAAACCCAAAACAAAACAAAACAAAAAACCCAGAAATTTTCTGCTGTTTGGAGTCCTAGTTAATGCCTATTGGGGAGTGCAAATTGGAATCTTTGTATAACTTCTCTGTGGACCACCTAGAAATGGCCCATTTACTTGGGCTTGGGGAGGGGTGGGAAAGTTGAGCTAACAGGACGTAATGGGCTATCCTTGGTGAGAGGAGCAGGACACCTGACCTGATCCCCTGGCCACTCACTGGCTCAGTCAGAGCCACCAGGGGGACTTCCACAGCTAACTCTGCTCCTTGTGTGAATAGCCTAGACAGTCAAGATGACCCTTCAAAAGTTTGGTATGAAGTTTGCACTGCATAGGGCTATTCATGGGGAGATGTAGACATTCAGAGGTGGCTGGTAGGGAACCCCATGTTCAGTAGAAATAAAAAGATAAAGACTTCTTTAGTTTCTGTTGTACAGGACTCTGGAGCAATGGCCAGAATGAGACAACAAAGCAGGATTTGAGTCCCAGAGAGGGTGCTTCACTAAAGTCACCTACGTTCCTCAGGCACTCATTATAAGATGGATCAAATGTGACTGTCGTGGTGTTGGACAAGGAAGATGAACCAAGGGGCCAGGCCAATGAGATGCTCTATTTGAAAAAAAAATCAGGGTAGTTAGGAGCTAAAGGACACCTGAGGCTGTCCTCTGGGATACACACACACACACACACACACACACACACACACAGAGAGAGAGAGAGAGAGAGAGAGAGAGAGAGAGAGAGAGAGAGAGAGACAGAGACAGAGAGAGACAGAGAGACAGAGACAGACAGAGAGAGACAGAGAGACAGACACACACACACACACACACACACACACAGAGAGACAGACAGACAGAGACAGAGACAGAGAGACAGAGACAGACAGAGACACAGAGAGAGACAGAGAGACAGACAGAGACACAGAGAGAGACAGAGAGACAGAGACAGACAGAGACACAGAGACAGAGAAAGAGAGAAAGAGAGGAGAATGCCAATGCACTTTCATTTTATTAAAGATTTATTTATTTATTTTATGTGAAGGGGGCATTGGATCCAATTACAGATGGTTGTGAGCCACCATGTGGTTGCTGGGAATTGAACACATGACCTCTGGAAGAGCAGCCAGTGCTCTTAACCCTTGAACCATTTTGGCACTGATATTTCTAAGAGGAAAAAGAGACTTGGTTTCCACTCGAGTCAGAATTCAGAACAGTTTAGTAAATGTGTCCAGCCTGCAGCCTTCATCCAACATGCCTGATATTTCCATGCCGTCTTTAAAGATGAATGTAAAGAGGAGGGACAAGGGCCAGAAATCCTGGTCCCCAAGGCCTATATTCTTCCTATACCCCACCATTCCTGCATCCATGTGTAGAGGTCCCTGGGCCCAGTGTTAGCAGAAAGTGATGCTCAAACAAAGTCTCAGGGGCAGGGAGAGGCGGCTCACCACTCAGCAGTTAGGAACACCTGCTCAGGTCCAGTGTCCAACTGGTGGTTCATAAACTGCCTGCAACATCAGTCCCATGTGATCCAACACCCTCTTCTGGCCTCCATGGGTACCAGGCACATATGTGGTACACATACATACATAAAAAATAATTAAAAAAAAAACCCTGAGGGGCAAACGGGTCAGTGAGCAAAAGATGAATGGAAGAAGGTGTGAGAGGGACCCGCCTGTCACCCCACAGCCACCACCAAGTCTCAGTATTAGCTTGTCACCAAGGCCAGGGTGAGGCCAAGCCACACAACCCAGCTGAGAGCTACCCAGGGATGCACTCCTGATCTGAGCGCACCAGGATTGGGCGGCACACACCACAGTGAGAAGGAATACATACCATAGCAGAACCCAGTCCCAGGGTCTGCCCGTCACTTTCTGTCCCAAACTACAGATGCTTCTAATTAGCAGAGCAACAAGCAAGGGAACTGGTCCCCAAACGCCTGAATTTCATGGATTTGTCTCCTTTTTAAAGGTAAGAAAAAAACACTCCATATGTCCCCACAAGGAGCTGACACAAATCTGCGAATAGTCCAAGTTGTTTCAGTTCTCATGAACAGAAGGCCCTTGGTGGCACCTCCCAACCCACCAAATACACTCTCTAACAGACTTACGCCTCTGAAGAGTGACTTCCTGAAAGACAAAGAACTGTGTGAAGAAGTTGGGGCATGATCTTAATAAATTAGCATATGTAATAAGCAGATACAACACACATATCAGAGGTCAGAGGAGAGAGATGACCTCTAGGAAGGACTGAGGGATGCGGGGTGTGTGTGTGGTGCGCGCACGCATGCATGTGTGCAGGCCAGAGGAAAACCTTAGCTGGAATTCCTCAAGAACTATCCAGTTTGTTCTTTTTAAAAAATTAAAGAGATTATTTGTGTGAGGTGTGTGTGTATAAGTTTAGTGTCTGTGGAACCCGAAAGAGGGCATCAGAACCCCTGGAGTTTGATTTACAGGCACTTGTAAACCACCAAATGTGTGAGGTGGGAAGCAACCCAGGCCCTTGAAAGTGCAGTACGCATCCTTCTCAACCCCGGGGCCCTTTCTCCAGTGTCCAGTTTTTTCTTTGTATAAGATCTCCTGCTGCCCTGAAATTGACAGGCAAGCTGTGCTGTGTGGCCAGTGAGTCTCAGAGATCTGCCTGTGTTTGCTTCTCCAATGGTGGGTTGAGAAGGATGTGCCACCATGTCTGGCTTTTTTGTGTGGGAATTAGGGATCACATTCAGATCCCTGTGCTTCCTGGGTAGTGTCCAGCATTGCTTGGACATTTGGGTAGTATCAAGCATTGCTTGATATTCCTCCAAGGGTATCATAAATATTTATGATACCCTTGGAGGAATATCAGGGCATGGCCCGAGTGAGGGAGGAGGCCAATGCTGGGCTGTTATCCTTTACCCAGCTATCCCTGGCAGGTGCAGAGCGTGTGTGTGATGGCCACTCTCAGTCCCTAGTGATTGACATTGATCCCTAAGATTTTTTTATCTCTCACAGTAGCCAGAACACTACCAACATGTATGCAGAAGGCCAGGGATACTAAAAGATCACCCTCTGTATTCACTGGGTGAGGAGCTGGCCAGGCAGCCTGGGTGACCCTATTACTTTTCAACCCAACCCTTCCTGGGTATCTTTGCCCAATGTTTTCTCTGCTCATCCCTGACTTAGTTCTACCTACTTGGCCAGAGGTTCCCAGATGTCCATCACCCATCCTAACGACTTCCTGTCTAATCGTCCTCATCTCAATTCAACAGCTTCCTCATGGAAACATACCAATGTGTGCCTGGGTATCAGGTCTCCCCCATCAGAAGGTAAGTCCATTGACCAGGAAGCAGTTCTCTTTACCCACAATGCATTACAGCTCCTAGATCAGCCCACTGGTTATTTGCTAAACAAATGCACACAAGTGGGGATTGAACTCCCAACTTTGTACTCCCACTCCTCATAGGAGAAGTTGGCCATCTTCCTTTTGTGGCTGCCTCCACCGGTGCTGGGGTCTGCAAAGCAGGTTGCCCATTGGTTCTTTATCATAGCTTATGAGTATGTTCTCCTCCTGTGTCCTCCATAACCTTCCTAAACAAGCAAGTGAAGCATGGTCCCCATATTAATCACCAAAATCAAAACAAACAAAAAACGCATTATGGGCTCTTAGTTCAGTGTGATGGCTCGCAGGTAAAGAGGCTTGTTAAACCTGTTGACCTGAGTTTATTCCTTGGGACTCACACAGTGGAAAGACAGAACTGGCTCCTGCAAGTTTATCTCCATATGTGTGCCATGGTGCATGTGTACACACACATACACACACACATACACACACACACTCACAACCATACATGCACACACTCACATACATACACAATACACTCGCATACACACATATACTCACATACTCACATATACACACTCATACACTTGCACACACACTTGCATACACACACTCATACGCTCATACACACACACTCACACACATACATATATACACATGTGCATATATACACTCACAAAGATACACATATACATATGTGCTCACATACATGCTCACATCCACATACACACTCACATATTCAATATATATACATATATACACACATACACACACACACTTATATACTCAATCCATATATACATACACATTCTCAGCCCCCCCACACTCACTCACACATACACACACACACACTCACACACGCATTCACTGCATGTTAAAAAGCCCCACAGCACCCTTCCCCAGTTAGGGGTGGGGAATGAACAGGAATCATGAAATAAAATGAGTAATATTTAATAAAGCTCAGGCTCTACTTCTGGACTGCTTCCTGACATCTTTTGTCAGCATCTTGTGGACTCAGTCACTGTAACTTTAAAGTACAGAGATAATGTCTAACTAGGCAGATCCTTTTCAGCCCTTCCTGAATTTTTCTAAACATTCCCACACTATTTCTGACTTTGTTCCATCAGATGATTTTGGTGTTGGGAATCTTTCTGGGATGTTGACATCTGGCTTGAGTTCCTGTTCTGAATGACATTAAACTTCTAACCTAATTTTGGAAGAGGACATCTCTACTCTGCCTTTCCTCCCAGCACATTGCCCCATTTCTTGGAGATCAGCAGTTTTCTTGCTAAGTTTTAACTTCACGCTTTTTCTTTATTCCTGTTATGGTTGGAATCAGCCCCCTTCCTGCCCCCACATCCCCCTGATCCTGTCTGAGGTTCATATGCAATTTTTAGCTCACAGAAAATTCATGGTGTTATTAGACACTCCTGAAATGGGGCTCTACGTGAGCCCCCAAGCCACCTGGGTCTGCTGGGTAGTTACACGAAGGGTGTGCTGTGGTTCATGAACAATCTCTTCTTTGGACAGGAGCTGCCATCTGTATTCATCTGAGTTCAGAGTTGCCTTGTTCTTTCCCTGTACTTCATGGGAAGGTTCGTCATTTGCTCCGACCCAAGAGCTAGACGCTGCCCCAGAGACCTTCCTATTTCTCCAATGTTTCTCTCTCTCTCCCCCACTCCCCAGCCAATAACTCTTTCTACAAGCTTGAAACCCTCATTCCTCTGCTCTCTCAGTGACAGATGAGAAGATGGTAGAGCCCTGCAGGGCTATGACCCTCTTATAAAAATAAAACACACCTTCTTGTGATAATCAACAAAGATGCTTCAAATTAAAATGTTCCAGGATAATGGATATACAAATGGGCCTCTAATGCAAGAGTTTACTAACTTGGGTCTCCAAGAAGCAGGGTTAGAAATGGTATTTCTATCAAGAAACAAGGGCTGATGCCACCGCCCATGGTAATTCTGTCATGACACATCTAGAGGCACAGAATTCTGGAACCAGGGGGATCGAGAAGGCAGCTGCTCTAGATGTGGGCACAGCAGGCCACGTGTGAAAGTTTGGCTACCAAAATGTTGCCACCAGACTCAGGCTAGTCCCTGACCCTTCACATCCCTTTCCAGTAGTGTGACATCCAAGAGGTAAGTTAGCCACTTGACCAGGACATTCTCCTAGAAACACTGGGATGGGTCCGACCTAGAGCTGGAAAAGCCAGTGTTCATTTCCACACTCCGAGGACCAGAGTTTGGAAGGCTGACCATTGGGTGTAAGGGACAAGAGTAGCTGCCGAAAGGAGAAACAAGACTCTTTCGTGCAACTAATTCCCTCAAGGTTTTAGGACAGACTTACAAGATCGGGCTCTATAAGCTCATTCTTTAGCAGTTTTTCAGTCATCTCTGGTCCACTTACATCCAGCCAAAGTGAACCATTCAGGCCAGCTGAGGGGTAAGTCTGCCTACCGCCCCAGGGTCTAACTCCAAACAAGGAAAAACCCATGCTTCTGAAGGGGTTCTGTTACTGTTGGGCAGGATCCGGAAACTCCCCCGGCCCCATTCTAGAGAAAAAGTTGCATTATAGTTGCCAAAGAGGCTCTAGTATCAGTCTTGCATCCACCTGCATGTCAGCTCCCAGGAAGCAGGAACAAATGTATCTCTCTGTCTCTGTCTGCCTCTGTCTGCCTCCGTCTGTCTGTCTCTCTCGTTCTCTCTATGTGTGTGTCTGTGTGTCTGGGTGTGTGTGTGTGTGTGTGTGTGTGTGTGTTGTGTTGTATAAACTGGTAGTGGCTGGATCATGGGAGATGTCCCAGCTACTGTGACCTTAAAGATGGAAACTTGGGTTTTGTCCCGTAGTGTTCCCCCACTGACATTCTGCACAGTGTGAAGGGCACCAGCTGTGGACACAGATCTGTGTCTGTGTGCTGCAAGGCATTGGACTCACTGTACTCAGCGCCAGCAGATGGACAGTATTTTGTGAAGTAGATTTTTCTGGAGCTTGTTACAGGGTGTATGCTAATTAACATTTGCCGGGCTCCTGCTGCCTGTGAGAAGCTTACACTGCATAATTCAAGCCTCCCTCACAATTCTGAAAGGCTGTACAAGAGGGCAAGATGTGTTTATCCAATCAACAATGGGATCGAGATAGAAATAAGAGACAGACAGACAGACAGAAAGACAGGCAGGCAGGCAGGCAGGCAGGCTTGTCAGCATTCTGAGAACAAGCATGCCATGAGAACAACAGGCTCACTGAATAGGGAAAGGATGAGAGGGCCCAGGAAGGGTCAGGATCCATAAGGTGGCCAGATTGAGTGTGACAGCAAGCAAGGACAACGGGCGCTTGTCAGCAGCAGTAACTTAAGATGTCGGCCTAGGTCCAGAGTTCTCAAAACAACAAAACAAACACTCGAAGCCTAAAACCCATCTCTGTACAGTGCATTTCTCTGCTTGATAATGTTCAGCCTGTAATTCTGTATTTCTGCTTTCCAGTGGTCTTGTCTGCTTTGGCAGGGGCTGGGGGAATGTATTCTTTTTCATTGTTTTTAGACATTGAGTTTTTTACTTACGAAGAAGAATGCTACCCGGTCTAGTCTTCATGAACTTGGGGTAAACTGGGGGACGGACTTGGACTCTGAGGACTGGTTATACTTGGGATTCTAAGTAAGGCTAAGTGTGAGTGCGGGGGGGGGGGGGGGGGGCCCTTGCTGCTTTGCCCGGGGATTCTTCCCTTCCTGTACATTATTCCTGGGACAGGTGGGTGTGCTTGGAGGAGGTGATGATCCGTTCTGGCCTGTGAAGGTGGTGGCACATACCTCATCCCAGCATGCCTTGCCACTGATCCAGCAGGACCACTAGGCAGCAAAGTCAAAAGGCTATGGGGCCAGTGTTAGACAGATGCCACGTGCCAGCCTCCACTTTCCCCAGGGCCTGTGTTGATCACTGCAAGGCAGACATCACAGACCACCATAGCGGACTTTTCTCTCCTATAGCACTGGTTCTGCTGGCTCGGCTGCCTAGCAGAGTGTGGGAGCTCCTATGCGCGCGCGCACACACACACACACACACACACACACACACACACACACACACACACGGGTCATCAGGAACCATGGTGTGACCTTGGAATGGGGAAAAGACCAAAGAAGCAAGTCTCTATTAGAACCGTCTCTCAAATGTGAAACACAGCCTTCAGTGACTGTATCACAACCAACAAGAGCTGGAGGTGCTAGGGGGACAAAGCCCCGCTGGAGCTACTGAGGACGTGGCCTGTCACCAAGACGGTAGCTAATGACTTAAGGTCGAGGTTTGTAATACACTGGCTGCAGACCTTGATAACCCAGACTCAGTTTCCCCATCTGAATAATCTGCAACTATATCAAAGGGTTATTTTAATGAGCTTGGCTTTCATCTATCTATCTATCTATCTATCTATCTATCTATCTATCTATCTATCATCTGTCTATCACCTATCAACCTATCATCTATAAGTATCATCTATCAATATATCATTATTATCAATCTGTTATCTGTAGAAGGCATGAGGTTTTTGTGCTCACGGCTAAGGACCAGGGAAACCAGGAATGTTAGGCAAGCAATGCCGTCTCTTCAACAGAAGAGATGTCTAATCCGTTTTCCACTTGGAAGGCTGGAAGTGGACGTAGTCAACAGCCTGGTGGCCCGTGCTCTCTGCAGAGCCAAAGCTGCCCGAATCCCCCCGACTATGATGCTTATCCCAGACTCTTCCTCTGGGACCTTAATCTTGAGCATTGTTTCTCAGTCTAGAACCTATCCTCACATGAGATGTTACATGTACTTTACAGTAACTCAGGTGACCTCTGTGTAGCCAGGCCACACCCGACTCACATGTCTAGCTTAGTCACTGCAGACTCTTATCTTGAGCATGGTTTCTCAGTCAACAGGACCCATCTTTATGGAAGAGACTGTGTGTGCTTTGTAAAGAGTTTCAGTGTAAACATGTCTTATGTACATACAGGATCGAGTTCATCACTACCAGGAAACTTTCTTACAAAATTATGTTGTGCTTAAATGTGTCTAAAATAAACTGCTTGGGGTCAGACTCTAGACGTTTGAACCAGCACCAGCTATTAGGTCATGCTGAACCAGATTTCCTTCTTGCCTCATATAGATCTACTGAGCACGGTGTTTGCAGACGACTCCCACAATTATTTGTCTGTCTGTCTGTCTGTCTGTCTGAACATCTGTCTATCTGCCTGTCTGTCAATCAATATATAATCTATCAGTTTACCATTAACCTATCTATAATATTTCGGTTTGTCATCTTCTATCTCTTTCTCACTTACCAATCTATCTTCTAGCTATCATCTATCAATCTCTCATCTCCTATGTATATATCTATCATTTATCTACATACCTAACCTCTACCTACCATCTCTCTGTCCATTGCCTATTATCTCTCATCTATCATTTATCTACCATCAATCTATCCATCATCTATCAACCGACCTACCTACCATCTCTGTATCTAACCACAACATGTCAAAGAGACACCCAGTCAGTCACCCTCTTCCCTTCATTGGTAGCAGACGGGTATACACAGCATAAACATGTTTGAGAAGCTGTGGAGTGGGCAGGCAGAGGCAGGATGGGAAGGTATCTGTGCCTCTCTCTGCTGGGGGATGGTGTGTCCTTCACCCTGCTCAACCCCTGTTCCTAGGAGCTCAGGCATTTGCTTGTAAGAAAGGGCCTAAGGGACGGAAGGAGTGTGGGGCTACAGACCCAGTGCTTTGTGATCCTGAGAGCAGGCCTGGCCTGTTTGAAACACTGGGATCCCTGTAAAATTGGAATCTCAGGCTGAAATAAACAAAATGAAAGTGGCCCAGCCCAAGAATCCAGATGACCACTTTTAACACGGAGCTTCCGTATTGTGCACCAAAGCCTTTCCACTGCTTTCAAGAGCGATTAGGTGCATAATCCCGTAATCTTAAACCACGAGCCAAAGGAGAGGAATCGGATAACAACGTGGGAAACAGGGAAGGTCA
>JADRCD010237127.1:4303-25804 GCA_019843815.1 Montemys delectorum | reverse complement strand
ATATATATATATATATATGATGAAGGCAGAACAGCAATGTCTTCACCACAAATGATCTGGTGTTTGGAAGGTGCCCACACTGAGAATAAACATGCCATATTTGGCTTAATAGCCAATCCCTATATATGATGTTGGCTGTGTGAGAAATACCAAAGTCTTATTGAGTCCATTGCTTTTGTGTATTGCCTGCACCAAAGTGGTATCATAAGCATCATTTATTTGGAGTAAGGCTTATTTCAACCCCCTATCACATCAACTATTATAAGCTGCTCCCTTTTCTGTACCTCTGCTCCAGTGACCTTCTGGTACTCATCTCTTGTCTCTTTCTTTGTCTGTCATGTTTACTTTCTCCTTCTAACTCTTATCCATCCCTCATGGGGTTCACCATTGCTTGCTTTTTCTTTATAATTCATGTCATTTCATAATCTCACCTGGTCTAATGGATTTGCTGAATATTCTTATGCGATATCATTCCTAAATTTGTATTTCTAACTGTAGTATTGTCTCCCAAACCCTAACTATATCCTCTACCCTTGGTCACTTTAAAACAGCCTGTGATAAGAGAGCATATGATAACAGAAAGCATATGGAGAGTTATGGAGAGACAGAGAGAGAGAGAGAGAGAGAGAGAGAGAGAGAGAGAGAGAGAGAGAGAGAAGAAGAAGAAGAAGGAGGAGGAGGAGGAGGAGGAGGAGGAGGAGGAAGAAGAAGAGAAAGAGGAGAAGGAGGACAAGGAGGAAGAGAAGGGAGAGCACACATACCTTTCCCAGGCACACCCACAATGACCTACTCCTACCAACTAGGCCTGTGGTCCTAGTTTCCAACAGCAACCATGAATACCACTAAATTATGTATCTACCAAGTTTCAGTTACTTTCTCAAAGCCTGGCAATGAACAACCAAGCCCTTCCCACATGAAACAACTCAGCCACAGCGCCACTACATTTAATTCCCCCTTTGCCGTCATTGTGTGCCACAGCAGCAAGATAAAACTTCCTTGTGAAAAGTTGGGTCATGCCATTCCTTTCTTCAGATTTCAATTAAAGATAAGCTCATTCTGCCTTGTTCAGATCTCTCAGCCAGGGTTGGCCTTTACATCCCACCCACATTAACTTCATCTTTGTTGGTGTGACATTTCTTGGAGGAGTCATTCTCAGGCTCTATTATTTGGTCAAGTAGCTTTGCTATGAGCTTTCACAGTATTTGCCTTTCCCTTCAACTCTGAATTACGTTTATTGTAAAGACTCATTTATCTACTTACCTTTCCTTGGGATTTAAAAAGTATACAGAATCTGAAGGAATGGCATTAAATCTACTCCAAGGTAGATTCCTATCGGGTGAGTCAGATTAACCAATAAGTATTTGAACCTACTTAAATTATATGGATCTGCTCACTCTAACACGACGTGGCTCCAGACAAAGTGACTTATCATCCCAGTTTCTACATTTTACCATCTCTGGTATGGCTCTTGGTTGGAACTGATTTCAAATCTCACAGATCTACTTCCCTGGGAGAAACAATTCAAATTGCTTCCAACACTAAGAAACCTATTTTGAGTTTCTGAGACACGTGTGTTCTGTTCAACTTTTTAACTCTTGGAATATTTTCTTTGTATTAATTTTACTTTTCTCAATGCTTTCCACTGTATAACATATATTTCATAGTGCTCTAAGAAATCCATAAGCTCTTTCAAGACAGAATCTGAACTTGCCTTATTTTAACCACTCACACGTTCTAGGAAAAGAGAAATGGGTTAATCCCGTTTACATTTATTTGATTACAATGGCTGAATACATCCTGTGCATCTATAAATAAAAAGTGACTTTGTTACTTCAAACCATCCAATTTGTAGTTCTTGATTTTGTTTTTGTTTTTTTTGGAGGGGGGGTGGTTTGTTTTGAGACAAGGTAGCCCTGGCTATCTTGGAGCTCACTCTGTACACTAGGCTGGCCTCGAACTCAGAAATCCTCCTGCCTCTGCTTCCCAAGTGCTGGGATTAAAGGCATGTGCCACTTTATCTGGACTACTTCTTGATCTTTTATAAAATTTATCCAGATAAATTTTCAGCTTTAGAAAGAGTGATGCCGCCCTTCACTGGTATCATTTTAAAGACTTAAACTTAGGCCTACATAAAAGTCTTCATTTGGTGAGCTGTTTTCTATACATGTCCGTGTGTGTATGTAGATAAGATTTCCATTTAACTATATACTGTTTGAGCTTCTCTCTGCTGTGATAAAATAACTAAATTAAAATAACTCTCCCCCTTTAATCAAAGTTAGCTATTTTGTCACAACAGTGAGATAATAACAGAAAATGGGGACTGTGTGGGACGTTGTCATGGCTTTGCAGAGAAATGTGACTCAGAGTCATTTGAAACTGATTTGCAGGAGAAACCTGAAAAAGTTAGAGGAGCGAATTAACAAAACTTTAAAATACTGACAGGAGAACTCTGGGATAAGCCAGGTGAGAGCTCAAAAGGCAAGAACACAGATAAGAGTGTGGTCAGTGAAAATTGCTTCTAAGGTGTCAGATGGGGACCGGGCTCCACTGGGAGCTGGAATAGAGCACATGCATACTGAACTGACTAAGCATTTGCCTCCAGGTGCCCAGCTCTATGACTTGGTTTGAAGATGATAGGCTAAATTATTCTTCTGCACGAAGTTTTAAGGAATTGTTTGGCATTGCTGCTGTTGTATGCTTTTTTCTTTCTTTGTTAAAATTTTATTTATTTATTTTCAGTTCTGTGCCTTGTTATTTTCCTTTAAAAATTACTTATTCATACATATTTTATATACAATAACTATATATTTATTATATTATGTATATATATATCCATATATACATAATGTTCTTTGATCAAAGTCACCCCCAGTATTCCCCATTCCCACCAAATATCTCCTTGTTTTGAGTATTATAAAAGATGTTTGATATAAAACAACAATCAAGGGCTGGAGTGATGGCTCAGAGGTTAAGAGCACTGACTGCTCTTCAGAAGATCCTGAGTTCAAATCCCAGCAACCACATGATGGCTCACAACCATCCGTAATGAGATATGATGCCCTCTTCTGGTGTATCTGGAGACAGCTACAGTATATTTGCATATAATAAATAAATAAATCTTTAAAACAACAGCAACAACAATCAATCAATCAATTTAACAGTCTTATGTAGATGCTTGTCTACAGCAATACTGAAAATACATATGCTTTTCTCAATATAAATTTTAAATAACTCCAAATATATTAACAGTACATTTTAAAATAATATATAGCTACTAGGATTTTTTAAATGAACATAAATATGCAAAGTCTTTTTGTTTGTTTGTTTGTTTTGTATTTAGTAGAGCTTAAAATCTTGGTTCTTACTGTGGTACAAGCCCAAAATAAGAACAATTTTTAGACATTGGATTTCGTTGTAATAAGGCTGTACTTCAATAACCCTCACATTACCAAAGGATTTTACCTCCAACATAGCTAAGCTGAGAGTTGACAGTTCTGCTGCACTAAGGAATGAATTGTAGGCAAGATTTTGGATATAGACTTCCTGCTATGGTCAAAGCTATTTGACTTGAGTGAGTGACGTTATTCTTAGCACACAAAGAACAGGTCACATTCATTTAAGAAATGGTGTGTGTATTAAGATGGTCTATCCATAAAGTCATTCACCAACTGTTTCAATGAACAATGGTTCTGCTTGGAGGGTGGCACAGACATTAGGTGAGGGTAAAAATCTGGTTCATTGGCTGTGATGATTTTGAAAAGCATTCATCTCAGAGAAAGAGTAACTTATAAAGTCCTGTTCTTCAAACTTGATACAATAGTTGTAAATATCAAGCAAAGCATTCAGTCTCATTCTTTGTTGTTCTCTTACAAACCATCTCCCAATTTAATTGTCTATATTTCTTTTGGCTGTATAAATACTTTTGAAATATGTAAGCTGTTCTGAAAACCATAGTATACTGTAAAAACATGAAATAAACAATACTACCAATAGAGAGGCTGAGATAGGAGAAGCATGATTTCAAGACCATTATATGGTACACAGCAAGACACTGTCATGTACAAACAAGCAGAAAGTGTATATGGATTGCACAATATTGGATCTATTTCTCCAATTACCAAATTAGAGAGACCATTGGATGACAGTCAAGAAATTTCTAATTCTTCATATTTTTGGATTTCAATCGATTAGGATATGTTGGTAATATTAATTTTCATATTAAGATATTAAGAAAAAGTAATTGTTACTTTCTGTGTTGTATGAGGTGGAATTAGGTTTGTGTGTGTTTGTTGAAAGATTACTTTCTTGCTTCTTCTGGGGTGTAGTTTTGCTGTTTATGTTGCTAATTTCCATCTATTATCCTTTGCAGGTCTGGATTTGTAGAAAGATATTGCCTAAATTTGATTTTGTCATGGAATACTTTGGTTTCTTCATCTATGGTAATTGAGAGTTTTGCTGGGTATAGTAGTCTGGGCTGGCATTTGTGTTCTTGTAGGGTCTGTATGACATCTGCCCAGGATCTTCTAGCTTTCATAGTCTCTGGTGAGAAGTCTGGTGTAATTCTGATAGGCCTGCCTTTATAGGTTACTTGACCTTTTTCCTTTACTGCTTTTAAAATTCTTTCTTTGTTTAGTGCATTTGGTGTTTTGATTATTATGTGACGGGAGGAATTTCTTTTCTGGTCCAGTCTATTTGGAGTTCTGTAGGCTTCTTGTATGTTCATGGGCATCTCTTTCTTTAGGTTAAGGAAGTTTTCTTCTATAATTTTGTTGAAGGTATTTACTGGCCCATTATCTTGGGAGTCTTCACTCTCTTCTATACCTATTATCCTTAGGTTTGATCTTCTCATTGTGTCCTAGATTTCCTGGATGTTTTGGGTTAGGAGCTTTTTGCTTTTTGCATTTTCTTTGACTGTTGTGTCAATGTTTTCTATGGTATCTTCTGCCCTTGAGATTCTCTCTTCTATCTCTTGTATTCTGTTGGTGATGTTTGCATCTATGATTCCTGATCTCTCTCCTAGGTTTTCTATCTCCAGAGTTGTCTCCCTTTCTGATTTCTTTATTGTTTCTATTTCCATTTTTAGATCCTTCACCTGTTTGATTGTGTTTTCCTGGAATTCTTTAAGGGATTTTTGTTTCCTCTTTAAGGCTTCTAGCTGTTTACCTGTGTTCTCCTGTATTTCTTTGAGGGAGTTATGCATACCTTTCTTAAAGTCCTGTATCATCATCATGAGAAGTGATTTTATATCTGAATCTTGCTTTACTGGTGTGATAGTGTGTCCAGGGCTTGCCATGGTGGGAGAATTGGGTTCTGATGATGCCAAGTAACCTTAGTTTGTGTTGCTTATTTTCTTACGCTTGCCCCCTGCCATCTGGTTATCTCTAGGGCTACCTGCCCTTGCTAAATCTGACTAGAGTCAGTCCTTCCTGTGATCCTGGTTGTGTCAGAACTCCTCAGAGTCAAGCTGTCTCTGTGATCCTGTGATTCTGGGATCCTGTGATCAAGGGCTTGTTAGAAAGCCTGGGAGTAAAGCTTCCTCTGGGTGTTGTGGGACTGGCTGCAGAATTTACACCCAGTTGTATGCTTTTAAACAAGTTTACAGTATGAATTGTGAGCAAAAAAGTAGAATGGAGATTCAAAGAATTTAGAGCTTTTCTAAAAAAGAAAATGAGAAGTTGAGACTATGGACGGTTGCTGAAGAAATCAGATCCATCAGAAAATAGGCAAGTGCTCTGCCCTGAAGCAGTAGGAAGATGTCTTGAGGACATTTCAAGCATTGTCAAGACTCTACCTATCATAGATTTAAAGGCAATGGTTCAAAACTAATTAGGAAGATTTTTTTTTTGAGAAGAGAGCTCTAGAGATCCCAGCATAATAAGGCCATCTAGAATTGTGTTTCCTGTATCTACTCAGTAGCCACTCAGAGGCTCCTGCAATCATGATCTAAGGCCTTGGCAGATCTTGGCATCATCTATGTGGTACTTCTTTACTAGTACAGAAGATGCAAGACAAAGTTAAGTTGGAGTTAGTTCATGAGAAAACTGAGGTGGGTGGGCGCTCTCCAATGTCCTAGTCAACTGGTTTTGGCCTGCTAGGCTGGCATGGCTGTCAGGACTCCCATGGATATGGCTTGAGCAGTCGCCCTAGTCATGGCAGACCAGGACAGGTTTATTTGTATCTACCCTGCTTATTTAAATAATAAGAAGACCATAGCTGAGGGGAGGCAGAGCCCCATAAGTAAGGCTGTAGAAAACCCTATGGCTACTGAGATTCAAGATGTATTCTCAGCAGTTGGACTGAACGCCTTTCTGGAGAAAAACAAAAGTACTCCAGAGAATGGAATCGTGATGTTCAGTATAGAGGCAGAGTCTGGGTACAGCTGGCAACCCCCATCTTCTACAGTTCCCGATATGTAAGTCAGTGATGCTATACATAACAGAAATGATACCCAAGCTAAAAACAAGGACACGGAAATCAGGAGGTGCCGACCCAAGTCTTTAGCAAGGAGAGGGGAGTAAAAAGGAGAAAGGAAAGAAGAAATGATGTGGTGTGAATGTAGAGCACACAGTCCTGCTGGGAGAGACATGCTGTCTTTGTGTCTAAGGGAAAGTCTTTCTGTTTGTGACATTTAACTGAGCAGTGAACAAGGGTGTCTCCCATCTTCATCAACGGTTAACAATGAAATAAGTTTACATCAGAAGTTTGCATCCAGCTTTTATACTGTAAGAAGGAAAAGACATGTGTGCTGAACAAAGAAGAATATTTTTTTCTCTTTGGTTTTTCGAGATAGGGTTTCTCTGTTTAGCCCTGGCTATCCTGGAACTCACTCTGTAGACCAGGCTGGCCTTGAACTCAGAAATCTGCCTGCCTCTGCCTCCCAAGTGCTGGGATTAAAGGCGTGTGCCACCGTTGCCTGGCGAAAGAAGAATATTTTTAACAGATAATGACTGTCCCATAAGTTACTTGAAATAATATATCAGTTTGTCTTATATGTAAACATATATTTCAGGTATATAAGTTTAATAAAATTTGAAATATAGGGGGGGGACTGTGTCCTGGAGAAGGTAACTGGCCCAGTGACTTTTATGCAGTATTTCTGACTTACCTCCTCCACCACTTTACCCATTGGCTTAGCCACTTTCTTTCTTACTGGTTTCATCCAGGCATATATAGATATAATAAAGGAAGCTTGTGCTCAGATGTATTCTATGGTACCTCATAGGAATCAACCTCTCACTCCTGTTCATATAAGCCAGAAACATGGGGTACTTGGCACACACAGGTGTTGGATACCAAGAATAGATGCTTAGTTCCTTTGTGTTTGAATGGGCAGCTTGAAACTCATTCCATAGCTGTGCTCTAACATTTTAGTAGAGCTTGGCTCTAGCTTCCCTTCCTGGAAGCCAACCTGATAACACTTAGTGTTAGCCTTTTCTTCTTTCCTATGAAATACTTTTTTCCCTAGGTATTTGTCACTATTTTTTTTAACATTCTACAGTCACAAACTTAAACTGGATCTAACATAAAATATTGAAGTTCTGACTTCAGGGAACCTAGATTAGGAGACACCTCGGTTAAACCAGAGAGCTGGCCCACATCTTAGACTTTAGCTTTTTGAATTTTAATCTGTCTTTCTTCTCCTCTTCCTGAGAAGAAATCAAAAATCATCATGTTCTCACGCTTTTTTCTCTTTAAGACACATAGGACCTAGAGGTAGATTAAACAAACAAAACCACTATAAGCCTTCTTGCTTCTCTTCCCCTAATAAGATAATTCAGAAAATGTGAGAGCAAATCAGCCATCCATATGTATCAAATGTTCCTTATAAGGTTGATTCTATGGAAGAATGGATTTCACTACTAAGGGAGTAGATTTCTTCAATTATTGATTTGAAAAATTTAAATTAGTCAATAGTTATCTCTGACAATTGATTCCAATCTTACAATGTTAGCACAGAGAAAAAAATTAAGGGTGAAGAATTCTCTAACAGATAGAGAAACGCCTCTTAAGTAGTAGGAAAAGACATCAATGAAGACAAATTGAATAAAAGCTCAAATCTGCCATAACATAAGACATTACCATTTCAGGAAGAGACATCTATAGATCCTTACCCTGCCCCTGATTTGTCCCAGACAAATGTCTTAGTACTTCCCTCCAAATATGGGTACCCACGGGTACTCTTAAAATGTTATGAGTAATAACATAATCTTATTGATATTTTCTCTATTTTATTGAGTAAACAGTATATTTTTTCTTAAAGAAAATTTGACTGTCTGGTAGTTTGAATAAATGTGGGCCCCATAGGGTCATAGATTTGAATGCTTGTTCGTTGGGGAGTGGGCATGCCTGACAGGGATCAGGAAGTGTGCCCTTCTTGGAGTAGATACGGTTCTGTTGGAAGAAGTGTGTCCCTCTGGGTGGGCTTCAAGACTTTGAAATTTAAAGCCAGGCCTAGTGCCTCTCTCTTCCTGATGTCAGCTGATCTGGATGGAGAGCTCTCAGCTACCTCTTTAACACTGTGTCTGCCTGTGTGCCACCAGGCTTCCTGCTGTCATGATTACGGAATAAACCTCTGAACTACAAGCCAAGCTCAATTAAATGTTTTCCTTTATAAGAGTTGCCATGGTCATGTTGTCTCTTCACAGCCATAGAACATTGACTTAACAGGAGTCAAGGCCTTTACACCCAGCCATGTGTTTGTCCAGCTTTGCAGCCAGTGTTCCTTTTTGCTTTCTTCCAGTGGCTTCAGCTCTGGCCATCAGGAGCTCTTCCGTTAGACCCCATTGTCTCTTTATTTTTAAGTGGTTTTGTGTTTAATTCCTTTGGTGGTTGTCCTTCCTTTCTGGCATGATTCATGCTTGAGGCTCTTGTTTTTGTTTTTGTTTTTTGTTTTTTCACCCTTGTTCCAAGAACTGACCATTTATCCAAGAAGCCCTTGTTACTTTTAAAGGAGAATTGTACTAGAAAGCCAGGATCTAGAGGTACTTGCTTTCATGTGGTTGCTTTGAGGCCGTCTCCATGAATAGAGGAAGGAAATATATGCATGTATGTTAAGCCATATATACTGGCATCCATTTAAACTGTGCATACAGTTTAATGTAAACCTGAGTCAATACTGAAGCCGCCACATCTAATCTATTCTGCCCTGGATCATTCCAGCCTCCTCTCCCCCAACATTAAACAGCCACAGCTTCCACTCTGCCCTCCATTTATTGCCATTCTGTTAGGCACACACAGCACTGTTAGAATTGCTAACCCACCACCACCACGTGGAGCAAGGCCTTATTTCTGAGGTGTGTATGTGAAAAAGTGATTTTTTTTTAAAGACAGTATCTCTCTAAATATACCTGGCTCTCCTGGAATTCACTATGTAGAGCAGGTTGGCCTTGAACTCACAGGAGATCTGCTTGCGTCTCCCTCCCCAGTATTAGGAGAAAGGCACACCCTGCTCCATTCAGCCTGAAAAGAATAATCCTAAGGGGCCCTCTTGATTTTTTCCCCTTTGGTACACTTTCTAAGAAAATATGTAAACGAAAATAAACCAGAATTTATCTAGAAAAACCTGTGAGTAGCATCAAAACAAAAGCTACAATTATAAATAGAAAGTTGGTGTGGCAGGGTCAGGGGAGGGTGGGGGTGACGTAAGAAATGCCTGTGCTGGCTACAGCCACTGGCCACATCACAAACAGACAGCCTGGAATACAGCAACAAACTGACGTTTGATCTGGCCAGCTTGCAAATTATCGGAGTATTTGAAAGCTGGTGGCAGGAACATTGCGTTCTTTCTATACTATTTGGGCTCAGAAACACTGCCAGGCCGCCTTCATATCCTTGATAGGGAACTCAAACAATGAAGACAAACCTAGAGGCTCTTGTGTTTGTAAGGGCCGTGTGTGTGTGTGTGTGTGTGTGTGTGTGTGTGTGTGTGTGTGTATGTGTACTTGTACATGGATCTCATAAGTGGGGATTCCCCTACTATCAACATCATACAAACAGTTATTCATCTGTTATTACACATAAGCCATGCATACACACTGTTATTCAATGCATACACACTGTCCTAAATTTCTGATCTCACTGATTCCCATTGTGTGAGTTTTGACAAGTATGTGTCTATAGTATGTAAGAAGTATGTAACCACCACCTTAGTACATACAAAATCATTCTATCACCCTAAAATATCTTTGTGCATCCATCTTTTCTGCTTACCTTTGGGCAAGCTCTGATCAAGTACTGTGTCTATAGCTTTGTCTTTTACAGTCGAGTTGCCATCAAAGGGATCTTTCTGATAGAGTTTATTATTTTAATAACATGAACGAGGTTTGTGTTCAAGACTCTATCCTGGAAGATGCCTGGAAAATGAGCCCTAACTGAGTACCTGGCTCAGTTTTTTCACTGGTTGTGAAAACTGTTTTTTGTTTTTTTTTTTGGTTTTTGTTTTTTTGGGTTTTTTTTTTTGTTGTTGTTGTTGTTTGGTTGTTTGGTTTTTGGTTTTGTTTTGGTTTGGTTTGGTTTTTGTTTTTGTTTTTTTTTGTTTTTTTTTTGTTTTTTTGTTTTTGTTTTTTTTTTGGTTTTTCAAGACAGGGTTTCTCTGCATAGCCCTGGCTGTCCTGGTACTCGCTCTGTAGACCAGGCTGGCCTCGAACTCAGAAATCCGTCTGTCTCTGCCTTCCAAGTGCTGAGAGTAAAGGCATGCACCACCACTGCCCAGCTGTGAAAACTGTTTTTTGCAATGTCAGACACTAAGAAGTCACTGCAAGGAAAAGACAGAATGTATTTGAAGATCTGAGAGTTTCTGAATTACATATCTCTAATATTGGTCACATAAAGGATGAAAAATATGCACTTTACAAAAATATATAAGTACATGATCCAGCAAGATGGCTCAGCAGATAAATGCACTTGCCACCAAGCCTGATGGCTTGAGTTCAGTCCTGGGACCCACTTGGTAGATGAAGAGAACCAACTACTGGGGTTTTATCTCCGACCTCCACATTAAGGCATAATGTATGCATTCCAAATGTGTCCACCTATACACACACACACACACACATACACACTAAATAAAATGTAATAAAATTTACGTATATCATTGCAATTGAGAAAAAGCCCTTCAGATACTGGATAGTTTTCTCTATTGGCTATTAGAAGGGTGACTCGACCTTCAGAATGGAGCAAGTACTTTGTACTGTCTTTTGTTATAGTATTACGATTTAGTCACTAATTTCTGAGAAGAAGGTATATTCTTTTGTTTTAGGATGATATTCTATAGATATCTGTTAAACACATTTAGTTCATAATTTCTGTTAGTTTCACCGTGTCTCTGTTTAGTTTCTGTTTCCATGATCTGTCCATTGATGAGAGTGGGGTGTTGTAGTCTTCCACTATCATTGTGTGAGGTGTAATATATGCTTTGAGCTTTAGTAAAGTTTCTTTTATGAATGTGGGTGTCCTTGCATTTGGAGCATAGATGTTCAGAATTGAGAGTTCATCTTGGTAGAGTTTTCATTTGACGAGTGTGAAATGTCCTTCCTTATCTTTTTTGATAACTTTTGGTTGAAAGTCGATTTTATTCTTATTCACTAATTTCTATTTTTGAACACATTGATGAAAATTACAATTTTAGATTGTCCCCGATTTTTTAAATATTCAACATAAGCAATTTTCACTTTTAATTTTCTCCTAACAAATGAACAGTACTGCTGACTCTCATAAAAAAGTATCCATCTCTTTTGTCTTCATACTATAAAATTAGAGAAGTGACTCATGCCTTATTTAAAATGAATATTATGTTTATGGATATAAACAGCTACTCAAATAGAAAAGATCCGAAACATACTTTACCTTCTAGGAAATATAGAAAAGCACGGGTAAATTAATAAACTTCCCTTGAAAGGTCTTGTACACAGTGTACTTTCAGGCTTGAGAAATGAGATGGGCGTTTAGAGAAGGAGACTTCAGGGTATCAGGTATAAATGACAAAGGGGCCAAGGTAGGGTGATTCTTTCTTTTTTTTGTTTTTTTGTTTTTTTGTTTTTTTGTTTTTTTGTTTTTAGAGACAGGGTTTCTCTGTGTAGCCCTGGGAGTCCTGGAACAGCTGGCTTTGAACTCAGAAATCTGTCCATCTCTGCTTCCTAAGTGCTAGGATTAAAGGTGTGGGCCACCACTGCTGGGCAGGTAGGGAGGGTGATTCTTAATGAGCAGTGAACACCATGCATAAACTTCTCATTTTTTAAATTTAATTTTAGTGTGTGTGCGTGTGTGTGTGTGTGTGTGTGTGTGTGTGTGTGCAAGCATGCGTGCGTGCACACGGGTATGTGTGCACACAATAAGAATTAAAAACACTGGTGTAAAATGCATTTTCTTTGAAAACAAAAAAGATTATTGAAAAGCTACTCTCAGTATTTCCTGAATTAGTGTCATGCACATAGGATGGTTGTGAATGAAAAGGCCTTCCGGGATGGCTACTTGGAGTATTTCTGGTTTTGTTTGTTTGTTTTAGTTGTTTGGGGATCACTTCTCTACCTCTTCAAATAATTTGAGTCATCTTTTTAAATACACCCTGCAAATGACATTTTTGTATTCATTGATGTTTGCATATTTTTCTTCTTTATTATTGTTTATTTGAGGATATTATAAATATATGTTGATTTGCTTGGTTTGAACTATTCTTGCATTTAGGAACAAATGCCAGCCAATCACAGTACAGAATTCGTTTGCTGTGTTATTTAATCCAGGTTGCTGCTGTATGTGGTAGAGCTTTGCATACATGCTCATTAGGGATATGGACTAGAATCCATGTTATTATAATGTCCTGACTTTAGTATTAGGGTAATGGTGGGTAATTCTCCTAGAATAAATCTGGGAGAATTTTCTCTTCAGTTTCTTTGGGAAGAGTTTGAAAAGAATAGCTGTTAGGTTTTGGTTAAGTGAAATCATGTAATTATAATCTTTTCTTTTATGGGAGACTTTTATAGATTCTGTCTCATTATTCTATTAATATACTCTATTTTATCATATTATTCTATTAAAATATTCTCTCTCATCACGATTCAACTTTCATGTACCCAGATAGTTATATCATTACACAGATTTGGGGTGTTTTCAGTTATAATTACTGTACATAGACTTTCCAAATTTTCTGTTTTCTCTTCCTTGTGGATTTTACAATTCTTGTATTGGTTTGTTTCATGGTATGTCATAAATCTTAATGGCTTTTTTAAAAATGAAAAAAAACCAAGCTACTTTTTGTTCTTTATTTTTTTGTTGTTGTTCTTCTGAATGATTTATTTCAAAATAATTGTCTTCAGGTTCATGTAATCTTCCCTTTATTTTTTATATTTACTGATGAAGTTGCAAGTTAACTGATTCATTCTGGCTACTATGATCTTCAGCCTCATGCTATCTGCTCTATTCTTTTCCATTGCTTATGTTTATTTGACAAACTTCTCCATTTGGTGATGTATCATTTTCCTTGACTTGTTTAATTATCTATTTTAATCTTATCAGAGCTCACTGGAAACTCAAGAAATTAATTTGAATTCTTTGTCAGGTAAGCCATAGATATTCTTTTCTTGGGAGCCAATTACTAGAGCTTTTTAAAACTAGGACCATGGTTTTTTCGTTTTGTTTGTTTTGTTTTTGATTTTTCATAATCCTTTAAGGTTTATATTGCTGTCTTTACCTTCTCATATCTTTAATGTCTGACTCTATGAGGAAAAGGCCTACATAAAGCACCCTGCCTGGAGACTTGGGTTCTGACAGCTCCCTTGAACCTTCTCTTTTACTTCTACTTTATTTATGTGTATGAATATTTTTGCCTACATTAATGTCTGTGCAGTACTTACATACTTGGTACCTATAGAATCCTGAAAAGGGGCATGAGAGGCCCTAGAACTGGAGTTATAGATGGCTATGCATTTTTGTGTGATTGCTGGGAATTGAACTCTGGTCCTGTAGAAGAGCAGCAGCTGCTCTTAAGTATTGAGCTCTCTCTCCAGCTTCCCTCAGACCTTTCCTATGGGTGTGACGGCTTTGCTTTTGTTCCCTCTTGAGTGAGAGACTTAGAATTTTGTGCCTCATCTCAATTCCTCAAAGCCAGGTCCGATCCTTAGGTTCTTTTTTGTGATTTTCCCTAGAGAGGTATGCCATCTTCTAGTGTAGCAGAGTTCAATGATTTGCAAATATCTGTGTTGTACAAAGTGCTATAATGGGTTTTACCATTGCACACAGTTGTTAAAATTACTGTTTTTAGGGGGAGGTAAAATTTTATCTTTTTAATCAGTCCCCATGCTAATATCTTAAATGGTGTTCCGAATGTTGTACTTTACTGTAGTTGATTCTTAGGCAGGGTTTCCTTCTCTAGACCAGGTCACTGTGAAATTCACTATATAGTCAAGCTGTCCTATAATTCATGACAATTCTTCTCCCTCAGCCTCCCAAGTGTTGGAATTATAATTAACCTGTTACCTAGCTAACAAATGGTGATGTCACTGTAACAAACTGACTTCCTGCCTTCTCATTTTTAACTCTTATTTCTGTCTATCAATTGCATCATTTAATACCATTTCATTAAGGCTGTCTTTGTCCAAGTGGCTCTCGAGTCATCCTTTATCATACAAATTAGTCATTGTTTACCTGAGTGTCATTTGGTTCTGTCATTAGTGTGTGTATGTATGTGCATGTGTGTGTATGTGCATGCATGTGTATGTGTGTGTGTGTACATGCGTGTGTGTGCATGTGTGTATGTGTGCGTGTGCATGTACATGTGTGTATGTATGTGTGTGTGTGTGTGTGTGTGTGTGTGTGTGTGTGTATGTGTGTGCATGTCTACTCAGATAATTCTAAAAACAATGCAGTACCCACCGGAGGTGCTGTCTGAATCATTACTTAATAAATGTTTTGAAGGGGCTCTAAAGTTTTCTCCAAAGCCATAAAAAGTTCTAATTAAACTATTTTTTAGCAGAAATAAAATCTAATTTCTCAAGTATTAGCATTTGCAATAAAAATGATTTATCCTCCAGCCTTATGTTTTGCCTTACACATGTAGTGTAGCCAATTATATTTTATTACAAGTCTAAAGTAGTTCCATTACACCCTAGATCAAATAGGCTTTATGAGCTTTCCAGGGAGTCTAAATAGTATTTATTATGTTGATTCTATATGAAAGCACAAACTTGCTCCAACTAGCACATTTTTCTTTCCAACAAACCTTTCAGTTCAAAAGAAATTTCTAGAGATGGAGAGATGACTCGGATGTCATCTGTAGCTATGAACACTTGTTCCTCAAGTGTTCATAACTACAGAGGCCCTCAAGTTATCTGGGCTAGCAGAATGTCAGCCTTTGGGATATTGCTTTAATACCAATTATAGAGACACATCTCTAAATAAGACCTCTATTGCTGCATGGTTAACTGTTGTTTAAAAACACATAGTTACAGTGCTTTCAAAGAGAATCTGAATACATTTCCCCCTCCTTCTCCTCCTCCAAGTTCCTTCCCCTCTCCTTTCTCTGGATGGATCCATTCCTTTTTTGTCTTACATGAACAAAACAAAACAAAACAAAACAAAAACGAAAAACAAAAAAAAATAACAAAAAAACCATTTTCTAGTAAAAACATAACAGTAAAATATAACAAAGCAATATAATAAGATAAAACAGAACCTATCATACAGAAGTTGAACAAGACAAGGCAACAGAAAATTAGAAAATTTGAAAAGTCCCAAGAGAAAGAACAAGAATCAGAGACCCACTTGTTCACATGCTCAGAAGTTCCATAAAGTAGTAAAGGGAAATCTAGAGTATATGTGCAGAGAACCTGCCACAGACCCATGCAGGCCCCGAGATTCCTGCTTTTGTCTCTGTGAGCTCATATGAGCCTTGCTCAGTTGTTTTAGAGGGCCTTATTCTCCTGGTGTACTCTATCCGTTCTGTCTCCCCAACTCTTTCTGCCTCCTCTTTCAAGGAGTTCCCTGAGCTCTGAGAGGATGGATTTGATGGAGACATCTCATCGAGTGCTGTTCTCTCTCTCTCTCTCTCTCTCTCTCTCTCTCTCTCTCTCTCTCTCTCTCTCTCTCTCTCTCTGTAACGGCAAGGACAACCTGGAGTTTCTGACCCTCATGCATTCATCTCCTGAGTCCTGACATTACAGCAGTGTACCACCATACCTGAGCTTTAATGTGGTGGGGGAGATATTATCCAAGAGCCTTGTGTTTGTTAGACAAGCACTCCCTCAATTAAACTATATCCCCAACCCTACATATGGTATTCTTAAATGATTAAATGCATTTTAGTTTTTAAGTTCAACAAAAAACACTTTCATCTTTAAAACAACTAAAAAATGAGCTAATTTGTCATAATATTTTAATGTCACATATTATGATTATATTATATATGTATATTTTTCATGTTATTGAAATGTATTTTTCTTTCTACAGGCCTAATGTTAGGCATAAACATTCCCATAGTAGGCTGTACTGGTCAATGTGTCCCTAGAAGAAGGTGCTGTGTATCTCAGAGGTAGTATAAGCATCATTAGATGTGGGGGTTGCTATGGTAACTGTTTTCTCTTTTATAATTAAATAGCATAGTAAGTACCCTTATAAAACTCACCAACCCATAACTTTCTGGTGCTCGGAGGCAGCTTTAACTTAAGAACCTTCTCCTTGTCTGCATTTTTTTTTTTGATCTAAGGGATTCAGATGTTTGACTAAACCTGTTTTATGAGTCTAATGTGCTTTGGAACTTAAATCCTTGGTTTGTTGACCACAGGTAATTTTCAAACTAGAGCACAAGACAGTTGTAAAATCAAGGCAAGAATACAAAATTTTTATTATAAGAAAACTTCTACACATGGCAGTATTTATCTTTTTAAAACCTACTAAATAAGAACCCACCATTTGAAAATCTGATTTCTCTCAGATGCACAGTGCAGAGAAAGCGTCCTAGAAATGCAGGAGCAGAGCAAATGCTGTTCTAAGATACACCCTGGGCGGCAGTAACACCTAGAGCAAATGCTGTTCTAAGATACACCCTGGGCGGCAGTGACACCCATTTTGTTTGAATAGAAATTCTCCTGGGATCTAAGAGTCCTCTTTTCCTTCCCAAGTGGAGGACACATGTTGTAAACATCTATGTCTTAGTGGAGAGATATTACAGGGAGTCAATAAAATGCTCTTCAGCTTCCTCTGTACCATTTTCTATTTCACAGACACTAATTTTTTCTCATCATTTTTGCTAATTATTTGTGTGTAGGCTGTTATTAAACCCCTTTATTACACTTTTGATCAGTCCAGACAATCAAAACTGTGCCGATGCTCTGTAGACACCAACTCCACAGGTGGGCTCTGCGGGTAACCTGGAGACTCTTCAAACCTCTTATTTCTTTTGACTGCTATCTCTCAAAGTTTTAGTTTTTAAAGTTATGCCCTTGAATTCATTGTTTTTCTCACCATCATGACAAAATTCCTGAGAAAATAAACTCAAAGAAAGAAGGGCATACTCATGGCTTGAGGGTACAGTCTACCACAGCAGGGAAGGGTGCTGTAGTTCTGATGACCAGGCCCTTGAGGGTCACATTGCACTCAGAGACAAGAAACAGAGAGCAATGCATTCTACCACTCTGTGTTTCTTCCTCAGCTCAGTCTGGGAGCCATGGGATGATGCCACTCTCATTCCAGGTGGGTCTTCCGCAGTTAGGCCTCTGTGCGCACACCTTTTCAGGTATGCCGGAATGGTATCTCCTGGGAGATTCTAAATCCAGTCAAGTTCACGGTGAAGGTTAGCCATCTCCTACAGAAGCTTTTCAGAAGTAATTCCCATGATCACCATGACTATCCGAGGCACATTGTAGATATAGAATATATGTGATTCCTTTATGTCCTGAGCCCCCTCGGAAAGCATCATAACAGTATAATGTACAGCTTGCTGCTTCCCGTAACCAGGTCTCAGTGAATGGAAATAATGCCCTGCTGAGAACTGACACTCTGGAGCCTCTGAAATCTATCCCTAAATTGAGTCCAAGGCATCTCTGCTTATAATGTGTTACATTAGCCCTTGAGCAATCCTCTTTTAATTGTCGTACTCTTTGGAGTCGTGCTTGTATTTAGTGGTGCTATAAGAAGAATCGCTATGGAGCCAGTATAAATCTCTGATAAAGTAGTCATTGGAAGGGATACAGCATAATCATAATTGCAACACCCACTTGTATCTGTCTACCTGAATCATAGCCTGATGTTCCCACTTTCTCACTCTGTGACCTTGAACTTGTTATGTATCATCTTTATTATTTGGCTTTCCTGGGTAAAAAATGAAAATAGCCATAGGATGATCAATGTTAAGGATAAAAATGCATATAAATTACCTTGAAGTAAATGGTCAGCATTGTTAGCTCTTAGGTATATTCAAATAGGCAAGATCTTTTACACAAAGTCTACACAGAAAACGACAAAGTGAAGATCACCAAAGAAGCCAGACCGATGAAACATTGTGCAGCCAGCTAAGTAAGCGCACCGTCACTCTCTGCTAAGTAAGCGCACCGTCACTCTCTGTTGGGTCCTACTTATACTCTCTCCAAATATCACATGTCCTCTCATAGGTATGCTTCAGCCAAACATCACATGGGTCTGTATCACATGACAAAACCAGGAATTTCCACTTCTAACTTCTTGCCCAGATTGTCCCTCGGTGCTGTGCTGACATCTAGAGCAGTGGTTCTTTTTGTTTGTTTGTTTGTTTGTTTTGTTTTGTTTTGTTTTGAGACAGGGTTTCTCTGTATAGCCTTGGCTGTCCTGAAACTTACTCTGTAGACCAGGCTAGCCTCGAACTCAGAAATCCACCTGCCTCTGCCTCCCAAGTGCTGGGATTAAAGGCGCACACCACCACCACCTGACTAGAGCAGTGGTTCTTCATGCTATGGTAACCCCCAAACTACAAAATTATTTTCATTGCTACTTCACAACTATAATTTTACTACTGTTATGAATCAAAATGTAAATATCTGATATGGAGGGTATCTGATATATAACCTCTGTGAAAATATCATTTGACCTCCAAAAGGGCTGTGACCCACAGGTTGGGACCACTGATCTAGCGTAACACTCAGCCTCAGTAAAAGTTCTAGGGTGTTCTTCTTTTTTATTTTGTGACCCTGAGTAAATTATTTCTCCCCTTTGAGGTTCTCATGGATGACATAGAGATAATAACATTCAGATACAGTGTGAGAATACAGTGAGTTCACATGTAAATATGTAAATATGTAAAATGCAATACTTATTAGAGATACTTTGTCAAGGAAAACTTGACTTGTTTCTCATTTCCTTTCCAGAGGTTTCAGATTGACTCTTGGATTAATAACAAAATAGGTTAATGATTTATTATCTTCGTCCTGACAGTCACAATCTTAAGCAGACAGTAGTACACGCCCAAAAGGAAGAGTCTCCAGCCTTCTACTCTGTTAGTTCTAGCTTATTCCTTCTCAGAGGATTTTTGAGTGCTCATGAATAAAACTAAGGAGAAAAGATAGAAGAGAAAGAAGGACATGAAGGTGTGAGAAGCAGAAGGCCACAAGAGCCGATATATGCTCAGACAACATGATGCAGAACTGGTTTGAGTCAACAAAACCTGACTGACTCTGGACCATGCAGTTCCAAGTTATCACAGAATGACTGAGTGGGTGTTTCAGGGAACCCCAAAGTAAACAGTGATGTCATGTATGTTATATAATTCTTTTTGGCAGAGCGTCACTTTGTGCAGGTCTGTGTAACAATGGCCATCAGGTCAGCAGAGGTATGTTTACCTGAGCTTCTACCCTTACCAGACTACCTGTGTGCATCTGCCTGTGGGTCTGTGTGCCTACCTCCATGTCACCTGTGTGCCAATCTGCATGCTGCCCACATGCTTAGGTGCCCATGAATGGCTGATTGCCTAGTGTGATAGTAAGCACGATATGTCTTATCTGCCTACAGCTTCTTGAATTTTCTTCATCTTTCTGGCTTCCCATAGTCTCCCTCCTTTCCTGGCATCAGAACATGGCTCACAGAAGGGGAATGAAGAGCTGAATATCTCCTGCAGTTTGCTCAATGCAACAAACTGTAGTGTTCAGTATCCTTTGTGTTAACAAATCCTGACTGACTCTGGACCATGCAGTTCCAAGTTATCACAGAATGACTGAGTGGATGTTTTAGGGAACCCCAAAGTAAACAGTGATGTCATGTATTTTATATAATTCTTTTTGGCAGAGCACCACTTTGTGCAGGTCTGTATAACAATGCCATCAGATCACTTCAGGATCACATAGCTGCCTGGGAGCTATGACTCACCCTCCCCACCTCTGCCCAAACCTCTGCAGAGTATTGCACATCACTATCTCAGAACAGAACTAAATTCCCAATGCAAAGCATGGTTTCTCCTAAATGCTGACCACAGTTGCACCATGGGTAGGTCAGTCACTGCTAAGCTGAAGCATCTTAGCTTCTATGGATGTCAGCCCTTCATCCAAACTTCAGCTCAAAATATTGCCAATATTTGAGATAGCTTTGTGGTTGTATCTAGGCACTATCTACCCACCCCACTTTCCTTACCAAAGCACGGTCTCCAGTCATTTTCTGACACTGAGCTCTGCAGACTGGGTACTCTCGGGTGTGCTCCTCAATTCTCTCTTTCCCCTGTTAGCCCATAAAAACCAGTGTAAAATCCACCACAAACTCAGGCCACGAACATTGTATATTGATGCTAAAAGAGAAGATTCAAATGACAGATTAGCTCTGCTTAAGAACCATAAGATGACAGTTTTACCGTGATTTTTGAAGAGTTGTCACATGCCGGTGAGCTTTCTGCCTCTGCTCCAGTAAGCATCACAGAATTCTGATTTATACTATCTTGCATTCTATAAATATATATGATTATTTCCACTTGTAACATTTAGTGGGATGGAAAAGTGGCTTGTCAGTGTTTATAAGCCCCATGTATCCTTCTCTATCAGACATGTTTGTTAGAGGACACAAATTGATTTCATTAATAATAACCAGGAATATATTTGAATATGTCTGCATTTTAATAACAGTGATTCATTTGTTGGGCTGCACGGCTTAAGCTACTTTTTTAGATAACATCACTTAATTCCCTGTAAAAGTTACAGTACCCCCCGTAGAGACAAAGACTCTATATGCATTGTCTCTATATGCGTTGTCTCTATATGCGTTGTCTCTATATGCATGGTCTCTATATGCATGGTCTCTATATGCATTGTCTCTATATGCGTGGTCTCTATATGCATTGTCTCTATATGCGTGGTCTCTATATGCGTGGTCTCTATATGCATTGTCTCTATATGCATTGTCTCTATATGCGTTGTCTCTATATGCGTTGTCTCTATATGCATTGTCTCTATATGCATTGTCTCTATATGCGTGGTCTCTATATGCATTGTCTCTATATGCATGGTCTCTATATGCGTTGTCTCTATATGCATTGTCTCTATATGCACTGTCTCTATATGCGTT
>JADRCD010237126.1:25735-37774 GCA_019843815.1 Montemys delectorum | reverse complement strand
GCTATGGTGGGAGAATTAGGTTCTGATGATGCCAAGTGACCTTGGTTTGTGTTGTTTATTTTCTTACACTTGCCCCCTGCCATGTGGATATCTCTAGTGCTACTTGCCCTTGCTAAATCTGACTGGAGCCTGTCTTTCCTATGATCCTGGTTGTGTCAGAACTCTTCAGAGTCAAGCTGTGTCTGTGAACCTGTGATTCTGGGATCCCAGGTGATCTTGTTAGGTCACCTGGGAGTGGAGCTTCCTCTGGGTGTTGTGGGACTGGCTGCGGAGCCTGTGTCCAAGGTCTACTCTGGACACCAGCCCAGACAGACCAGAAGGAACCAGAGTCACTGGGCTGGTGGAGTTTCTGTGTGCCTGGTCCCGCTGGTCCCAGTTACTCCCAGTGTTGGGACAGATGTTGGTTCCTCCTCACCTCTGATCCTAGGTGTGTCAGAGCACCTGGGAGTGGAGATTTCTCTGGGTGTTGTGGGACTGGCTGCAGAGCTTGTGCCCAAGGTCTACTCTGGACACCAGCCCAGACAGATCGGAAGGACGTTGTTGTTGTTCTTGCTGTTCTTGTTTTGTTCTGTTTTAACTTTATCTGTGTATTAAGAGCTGTGTGGTTCTTAGTTCTGAGTTTGTTTCTTCTTTTGATTATGGAATGTCTAGATCAGAGGACTAAACCTTTCCCTAACATTATTTCTTTCTGACTTGAAGTACATTCAGTACAAGTGTTTCAACATTCAATCCTGTGTTCTACTAGGGTTTTCCATCTAGGCTAGGATAATGTAAATTGCTTTCTGTTAGTGTCCACCATTCCTGGAATCTTTGATTTTTTTTCCCTCATGTCTTAGTATCCTCTGGTACATCTTTCCTGCTGATAATACAGCATTTTCCACATTATCTCATTTGTTAGTGTGGCTAGTAAATATTCTCTCTGTTGAGTTATTGCTCATCACTGAAATTGTCTAGTAATTCCTATGGGTTCTATAAGAAATCATGCAGATCAAGCTGTGAGGATCAAGTCAGTAAGGAGCACTCCACCAGGAACTGCATCAGCTCCTGCCTCCGGATGCCTACTTCTTTGAGTTCCTGCCTTAGCTTCCCTCAATAGATTCAGGGTACAGAAGGGGGATAAACCCTTTCCTCCCAAGTTCCTTTTGGACATGGTGTTTCATCACACCAAAGGTAACCTGAACTAAGACACTCTTTTTAACACTGTGACTTTAGAACTGGTATGCAGTGGAGAGCTTTAGTTACTCATTCAATTGTACAATTGCACCTGGCTAATTGTAAGATAAATCACGGAGTGAGGCGAATGAATGAAAAATAAAATAAGAAAAAATCTTCCCCCAGCTATACCACTCCTGGGCATATACACAGAAGATGCTCCAACATGTAATAAGGACACATGCTCCACCATGTTCATACAGCCTTATTTATAATAGCCAGAAACTGGAAACAACCCAGATGTCCCTCAACAGAGGGATGGATACAGAAACTGTGGTACATCTACACAATGGAGTACTACTCAGCTATTAAAAACAACGAATTTATGAAATTCTTAGGGAAATGGATGGATCTGGGAGAATATCATCCTGAGTGAGGTAACCCAATCACAAAAGAACACACATGGTATGCACTCTCTGATAAGTGGTTATTAGCCCAGAAGTTTGGAATACAGGAAGAACAACCCACAAACCACAAGAAACTCAAGAAGAAGGAAGACCAAAATGCGGAGACTTCGTTCCTTCTTAAAAGGGGGAACAAAATACCCATGGAAGGAGATGCAGAGACTAACTGTGGAGCAGAGACTGAAGGAAGGACAATCCAGCCTGATATAGCTGTCTCCTGAGAGGCTCTGACGGAGCACTGCAGTCAGCTCTGCTTGTCCAAAAGAGAAATTCTGTAGACCTTTGGGACAAGCCCTGGAAAAAAAAATGAAACAAGGTTGCTCTGTGACAGAAGCAGCTAGGAGCCGGCTGTCCCTCCCCAGTGAGCCCCTCCAGCTTCGCAGAATCCATTCCCCTGCCAAAGCTGCAGTAATTCCCCTGTCTCCACGCTCTGCTCGGTCCACAGGTGTTTCCGCTTCTCTTTGTGGTTTTAGCTTCCCGTCTCTATGATGAATGAAAAGCAAAAGTTCTACAAAACTGCTCTACACGGCTTTGAGTTTGTGTCTCGAGGAATATTTTCGGGGTGAAGCGAATGCCAAGTCAGAGTGTTGTGACGATGCGAAAGTGAAAGAAGTCGGGAAGTTTACATGGATCTTTGAGCAGTGAGTGGGAGCGCCCCCTGCTGGCCGCGCGTCACCCGACTGCGCCTACATCCTAGGAGCCAGAGCTTCTCGCTTGAGTATCAGCCTTTCCTGAGTTCGCCTCCGAAACTGAACCAGTGCTGAAATAAATAACACCATCCTCTAAGATTATATTGTTGCAGAAAATATCCACGTATACATCTTCAGGCAGCATGTATTTTCTTATATGATATACGCTGATTATGGTTCTCCTTGGAGCCTACCACCACTCCTGTCTCTCATTAGAAAACAAAGACGCTTCCATGGGATAAAAATGAAGTGATAAAAATAAAAAGTAAAATAATTTTAAAATAAGATAATTTTTTTTAAAAAAATTATACAACATTATAAGACAAGGAACCTCCAAAGATGCCGGTGAGTTCATTTTGTGTTGGCATCTACTGCTGGGCACGCAGCCTGCCCTTAGGAGTAGTTTGTTTTCCCAGTGAGTCTCCCTTGGAGTGAACAAAATTTTCATTTGCAAGTGATTATCAATTGGAGATGGCTTCTGAATTAAGGATGGGGGCATGCGGCTACTTCTCCTTTCAGCTCCAGGCCATATCTGGGGCAGACCTATGCAGACCCTATGCATGTTCCTCAGTCTCTGGGAGTGCACACATGCACTGCTCAGTTCATTTAGAGGAGCCTGCTTCTTTGGTGCCCTCCATCTCCTCTGGCTCTTACGTTCTTTCTGCCTTTTCTTCCAAGAGGTTCGCTGAAGCCTGGCAGGAGGGATATGATGCGGATACCCCATTTAGAGATGAGTGTTCCAAGCCCCCTCTCCCCAATGTTGTCTGGTTGTTCACCTCTGCATTTGTTCCCATCTGCTACAGGAGAGAGCTTCACTGGTGAAGGCTGAGCAAGGCACTGATCATGAGTATAGCAGAGGAGTGCCGTTCGGAGTCATTTTATGGTTACGCTCTTTGAATAGAACAGTACTACTTGGTTTTACTCTAGGTCTCTGGGCTATTTAGTGCTAGTTGTCACCCAAGCAGTGTCAGGTACGACTTCTGTCTTGTGGAATGGTCCATAAGTCAAATCGGATATTGGTTGGTTACTCCCACAAGCTCTGTACCACCACTGCACTAACATAGCTTGCTGGTGGACACCATAGATCAAAAGGCTTGGAGCTGGGTTGGTGTTTTACTGTTTTTCTTTGGTGGCATACATAATACTTTCCTGTACCAAAGATTCTAGGACACTTGGGTGGAGGCTCTATCTAGGCACCAACTTGACTTCTCCATGTTCAATGAGTTGTGTAGATATTCTCTTCAGCAATATGCCTTACCATCAGTTTATGGAGAGAAACCTGTAGTCTTAGCAACAGCCTGGGTTGTTTGGGAGTTCCTCTGGGACCCCTTTGGCCAACAATTCAATTAGATGTAACCCATTCCCAGTACTGGAAACTTTATTTTCTGACAAGTGATGTCAATTTGGAGCCCTGTTTCCCCCATTATTTGGTGATCTCATTAAGGCTGTCTTCATGTATGTAAATATTTTAGAACCTTCTACTGTATTGTTTCCATGCTAACTATCAAATGGCCCTTCATTTTAGCTGTCTTCTCCCCATATCTCCTCACTCATTCCCCTATTAACCTTTCCCCATCTTGATCTTCCCATTCTAGACACACACACACACACACAAACACACATACACACACACACACACACACACACACACACACATCATCATCATCATCATCATCATCATCATCATCCATCCATAACTCTCAATTCTATTCCCCTTTCCCAGGGAAATCTATATGACCCCCCAATCCCTTGATTTATACCCATCTTCTGTGCTTCTACTGATTATTATAGCTTGGTCAATATTATTTTAACAGCTAATATCTACATACAAGTGTATATTTGTCTTTCTGCGCCTGAGTTACCTCACTTTAAATGACTTTTTTTAGGCCCATCGATATACATGCAAATTTTATGATTTTACTTTTAATGCTGAGTAAAATAATCCATTGTGTTAAGTGTACCAGACAATTGGCATATCTCGTTTTGTATTCTTTTAATCCCTTTAGTGTTAACATTAGTAGATTGAAATGTTAAAATTTTAAATATTTTTTAAAATAACCTATTTTTTCGGAGATACCAGCTATTGTCATTCAGTTAATGGATTTAATAATTCCTTTCTTTTAGCAGTGCGAGCTTCCTTTGGGATTGGTAGCAGTCTTCCTAGTGAGGCCTTGTGCTATTTTTCCTTCTCCTTGTATCTCTCTTACTAATTTATCTTTCTTCCTGGTTAGCACAAGGCTTACATAAAATATCTAATAGTTAGGGTGTGCTCACTTCATGTAACAGATGCTTAATTTCGATTGTCTTTAAGGAGGCTCTGCTTTCACATTAAGCCCCAAGCTATGCTCTTGATTTTACTTTTGTTTATATTGTGTGTCAACTGACTAATGATTATAGCCATAGTTGTTTTTACTAACTTCCCTTTTACCATTTTAACTAGAGTTCAAAGGGGTAACTTTACACTGTAACTTATGGTATCGAGTGCCTTAACCTTGGATATGTATCTACTATTACCTTTATTGGCAAGTTTTAAATGTCCGTATGTTGCTACATCTCAACTTGGAAGTCACCAGTTAGCAGTTCCCTGCAGCGTCTTCCCATAGGAGAGTATTCCATCAACTTTTGCTTGCATGGAATACGGTTCATTATCTCTGTTATTTATGAAGGGGATTGTGGCCAGGTATTGCATTATTATCTTGCTTCTTGTTTTCCCTTTGAACCCTTGAGTATACCCTCCTATTCTTACAGGAATAAGGTTTTGTTGAGAAGTACATTGGCAGCCTTGTGGCCCTTACCTAACATGAGAGAAGTGTTTACTCTCGGGGGACAAATGCTTCAAGATTCTCTTTGTCTGGCCAAAAGGTTAAGTATACTGTGTCCCAGAAACATGTTTCACCTAAGCATGGGATTAGGACCCAAAGGATGCATAATTTCATGACTTTGTCCTTGTTCCAGACTTCACAGAGTATGCTTACACAACCTAGACAACTATAACCCACGATACACTGAGGATACAGGAAGTGGACTCTCACTCCTGTCTATAAAACAGGGCAGGATGCTCTAAAGGTTGAAGGCAACTGTAATATAATGGTCAGTGCTTAGGCTGACAAGCTCAAACATACTTCACATAGAAAATTAGATTAAATCTAAGTACTAAATGTTAAGTAGTACACTGTGTAAGGTGTTTGCCATGCATGAGACATTCGGTAACCCAAGTTGCTCTGAGTCAGTGAAGCTGTGGGAGGATGCCAAGGCCTATGTGTCACTCTGCGCTCCTGGAGACTTTCCAACACTGGAGATGTAAGCAACATCAAATTTGTTTTGTAATATTTTATTACTTTAAAAATAAAGCAGCTTATGTACTATAACATTTTTACTTTATAAACATTTTAAAAACTTTTTACATCTTTCTAATAACACTTAGCTTAAAATAAACACAAAATACAAAAAAAAAATCTCTATGTATTTCCCCTAGAAGCTTTTTTTTCCAGTTTCAATATTTAAATTTTTTACTTTTCAATTTTTTTTTTATTAAAAACTCAGACACATGATTAGGATGGTCACACCTCTCCCCCCATCCTGGCCCACTGATCCACATAGGTAGTCAACTCCTATGATATAGCACGTCCTCTAGAGTCCCCCTGAAGAAGCGTCTGGAGTTCCTCTTGGGGAATTGTCACTTGTGGGTTAAAATGGGGGCCCCCTGCGTCCAGCCCTCCATAGGGCTAGGGCCACTCATGGAGGTGGAAGCGGGAAGTTTGACTGCGCACACCCCATGCCGCTGCCATGAGTCTGTGAGAAGCCTCAGCCCCCCCCCCCCAGGGTGGGGAGGCGCTGTCTGAGGTCCCCTCGGAGAATGCAGAGAGACCTCCTGAGTGAGATTAGACATGCAGTTCTTTAGAGGAAGACCTGCTCCATTGCTCCAGCATGGCAGATCCCAATGAGAAGAGACAGTCCATGGTTTTAAGGCATTTATTGTAGAAAGGCAGAGAGAAGGAGAGAGTAGGGAAGTAGAGGCCAGCTATGGCCACGTGGAGAGAGGGGGAAAGGGAAGGCAGAGAGCGGGGGAACAAGAGGGCAAGAGAGAGAAAGGCAAGAGTAAGAGCATAGTGGTACAACCACTCTGGAAATCAGTTTGGCAGTTCCTCCGGAAATTGGACATAGTACTACCAGAGGACCCAGCTATATCATTCCTGGGCATATATCCAGAAGATTCTCCAACATGTAATAAGGACACATGCTCCACTATGTTCATAGCAGCCTTATTTATAATAGCCAGAAACTGGAAACAACCCAGATATCCCTCAACAGAGGAATGGATACAGAAAGTGTGGTACATCTACACAATGGAGTACTACTCAGCTATTAAAAAACAATAAATTAATGAAGTTCTTAGAGAAATGGATGGATCTGGAGAATATCATCCTGACTGAGGTAACCCAATCACAAAAGATCACACGTGGTATGCACTCTCTGATAAGTGGATATTAGCCTAGAAGATCGGAATACATAAAGTACAATCCACAAATCACATGAAGCTCAAGAAGGAAGATTGAAGTGTGGATACTTCCATCCTTCTTAGAAGGGGAACAAAATACCAATGTAAGGAGTTGCAGAGACTAACTATGGAGCAGAGACTAAAGGAAGGACAATCCAGAGACTGCTCCACCTAGGAATCCTTTGCATATTCAATATTCAATCATCAAATCCAGACACTATTGTGGATATCAGCAAGTGCTGGCTGACAGGAGCCTGATATAGCTGTCTCCTGAGAGGCTCTGATAGTATCTGACTAATACAGAAGTAGAGGCTCACAGCCATCCATTGGACTGAGTACAGAGTCCCCAATGAAGGAGCTAGAGAAAGGACCCAAGGAGCTGAAGAGTTTGCAGCCCCTTAGGAAGAACAACAATATGAACCAACCAGTACCCTCAGAACTCCCAGGGACTAACCCACCAACCAAAGAGTACACATGGGGGGACTAATGGCTCCAGCAGCATATGTAGCAGAGGATAGCCAAGTCCATCATCAATGGGAGGAGAGGCCCTTGTCCCTGTGAAGGCTCTATGCCCCAGTGTAGGGGAATGTCAGGGCCAAGAAGTGGGAGAGGGTAGGTTGGTGAGCAGGGGGAGGGTGGGGGAGAAAACAGTTTTTTTTTTTCTTTTTTTCCGGAGGGGAAACAGGGAAAGGAGGTATCATATGACGTGTAAATAAAGAAAATATCTAATAAATAAAAACAAACAAACAAAAAACAAAAAAAAAATCGTTTAAAATCTTTAAAAAAAAAAAAAGAGTAAGAGTGTAGGAGTAAGAGAGGGAGGAGGGAACAAGCAGCTCCTTTTATAGTGGGCTGGGCCTACCTGGCTGTTGCCAGGTAACTGTGGAAAGGAGCATACCTGGCCATTGCCAGGTAACTGTGGCAGTGGAGTACAGACAGAATACCAGGGACTTGGGGCATTACCCTATGTAACTGATGACCACAGAATTATGGAGCTAGGACCTCGTGTCAGGAGCCTGGTGTCTGGGAGCGTGGAAATTTTCCTTTGGTCCCTTGCAGAGCTATCTGCTGGGTCTCCAGGGTTTAAACCTAGCTCAACCAGAAAACAGGTTGCCTTTCACAGTCCCACAGTCACTGGGTCCAGAAGTACATCACAGTATTAACTTGAGATCTTCTCTTTTTCTTCACAGGCTCACTTTAATCAGATAGGGCTCCTTGAGCAATCCTCTTCATCAAGGAAATCTTGTCAGCATTGAGGTCATGATCTCAAATATTTTTGGATTTGACACATGAAATTTGTCATATGTATGGGTATGGGGTACCAGGTAATATCATTACATATGTGTTGTACTATGTTTAAATCAGAAAAAAAAACATGCCCTGAGACAGTTAGCATTTCCTGAGAGTAATAATAGTCAAAATGGTTTTCAAGAGTGAATTATATTATCATTGTGGTGACTTTTTCAGGAAATTAGTGGATCTCTCTTCTCCTGCCACTTGCTTTTCTTATCTCTTCTTTAGCTACGTGTTTACTGAATAATATGAATTTTTCAGTTTCACTATACCCTATGACAACACCATTATGTACATGATCTGTTATTAACCAAAATGTTATGTGTAGTACATAGTTGTATTCTGCTCTTATTTCTCAAAACTTCTAGTGTTCTCTCCCATAATTTGCATATCTGCGTGTTTAATATGGCATTACAGTTTCCAGTGCTTCTCGTCTCTTATTCTAATGCCCTTGGTTCCTCTCATTGGTTGCTTTCTGAGTGTGAGTTTGTTAATTCTTTCTCCCTCATGGTTGAACCTGCTGTTGTTAGAAGATAAAGATCATCTCTTCTTGGTCTCCCGGTTTAATGGATTGCCTCCAAAGTTACCATGTGGAATTGAGACCAAATCATGTGGTTGCTTCTGACTCTTGTAACATGGTCTGTAGATGGAAGGCTTCTCTCCTGGCCCTTGACGTTGGGCACAGATCTTGATGTCTTTCTAAATAAATGATGAGACCAGAGTCCCTGGCCATTTGTCAGTCAGCAAGGCTGGCTCTGGGACAGGGGACTGCTTTAAGTTCCACAGAAAAGTCACTGATAGTGGACCTATACACAGATATAAAGATGGGGATGTATCCCACTGGGTATCTAGAAGGGATCTCACCAGTACTGGACATGTCCCTAGATAGGCAGTACTGCTCTCAGATCACAGGTGAATATGGCTGAGACTGAGTCACAGGGCCATTTCTGGATCTGCAGTTGACCTGAGGCCAGTGCTCATATGTGCAGAGGCATAGAAGAGTATTCCCTTTTCTGAACAGACAGGACTACACTACACCACAGCTGAGGGGGTAAGATCTATGGTAGGAGTCCACAGGGGTGTGGATGAGGCTCTCACTTTAGGTCCCAAATGAGGAAGAACACTTTCAGTCTATGGCTAAGAAGAGCTAGAATGGGGTCACTAGTCAACTCAGAGTCCACAGTTGGAGTTGAGTTCAGCCAGCTATTACCCAAAGCACAAACAACTGTGTTTCCCTCTAGATCCCGTGGAAGATTATGTTAGTGGCAGGGCAATGCCAAATGGAGCTTTAGCCAAGTTCACAGTGGTATGGGGGCTATTTCAGGGTTTATAAATAATTCTACAGGGATATAGGGCTGTCTCAGGGACTGTAACTAAGCCCAGAGGGTTATGTGGCTGTTTCAGGGGATACAAATAGAATTACACCTTAGAATCCTTCAAAGCATATCCAGGCGACTCTCCCACTTGGCTCATTCTGACTATTTTCTAGATGACACTTAGCTGTATCTATTCTAAATATTTAGTTTAAAGTGAAAGAACAGAAGATCCAGAAGATCGGGGAAGCAATCTACCTTCCAGAAGTGATGGGGGAGGTGAAATTCCCACTTACACTCTTTGTTTCCCCACTGCTAGGGTATGGTCAGTCGTATCTTCACAAGTTCTCCTTTCCTTGGTTTAAATGCATGGGATGATTTACCACACTGAATTTACAGCTGTGAATTGAATGGCTTTTGTGTAATATGAAGGAGTGATCATTTACTTAAACATTCCTTAACCATAACATAGTCTTTGCACAGTAATTTTGTTTCATTTAACCTTGATGGAATAATGTTGTAACAAGCAAGTCTTTGCTTTAAAGATTTAGATTAATTTTCCCAAATTAATCACCTTGTCAAAATTCTTACACTTTCATGAACTATCTGTAAGTGTCTGCTCTTACCTAAACACCACCGCGCAAGGTCCCTTTTTGAGTTAAACGTACTTTCATTTATTTAAATCATCCACAATCCATCAAGGACGCTGCTTTCCTTCGGCTACTTTTCCATCTACCTGCACACTGTACAGGAGCGCTCTCTCTCTCTCTCTCTCTCTCTCTCTCTCTCTCTCTCTCTCTCTCTCTCTCTGTCTCTCTCTCTCTCTCTCTCTCTCTCTCTCTCTGTCTCTCTCTCTCTCTCACACACACACACACACATGCACACACACATGCACACACATACACACACATGGACACACACACAAACACACACATACACAAACACATACACACATGCACACACACATACACACATATGCACAAACACACACACACACATACACACTTCATAACATATTTGAAAGGGCTGGTGCTATTTTTTGGTCTCTGGCCCTGTCTTAGTTAGGGTTTTTATTCCTGCACAAACATTATGACCAAGAAGCAAGTTGGGGAGGAAAGGGTTTATTCAGCTTACATCTACATGGCTGTTTATCACCAGAGGAAGTGAGGACTGGAACTCAAGCAGGTCAGGAAGCAGGAGCTGATGCAGAGGCCATGGAGAGATGTTCCTTGCTGGCTTGCTTGCTTCTCCTGGCTTGCTCAGCCTGCTCTCTTATAGAACCCAAGACTTCCAGCCCAGGGATGGCACTACTCCTTTGATCACTAATTGAGAAAATGCCCCACAGCTGGATCTCATGGAGGCATTTCCCCAACTGAAGCTCACTTCTCTGTGATAACTCCAGCCTGTGTCAAGTTGACACACAAAACTAGCCAGTACAATTGACCCCTTGTCAACTTGACACACAAACACATCACTATTAAGTCTCAACCCTTATGTTTTTATTTATCTCCAAGATTTAAAGTCTCACAGTCTTTATATATTAAAAGTTCAATCAATTTAAAATGTCTAATATTTTTTAAAATTCAAAGTCTCTTAATTGTGGGCTCCACTAAAATATATATTTTTTTAAGAGGGAAAAATATCAGGGCACAGTCACAATCAAAAGCAAAACCAATGTCTGGGATCCAACTCACGATCTTCTGGGCTCCTCTAAGGGCTTTGGTCACTTCTCCAGCTCTGTTCTTTGTAGTACACATCTTGTCTTCTGGGCTCCAGATGCCTGTACCCATTGTTGCTGCTGTCCTTGGTGGTCATTCATGGTACTGGCATTTTCAAAACACTGCTGTAACTAGGCTTTATCAGTAGCCTCTCATAGACTGTCTTCACGGTGCCAAGCCTCAACTCCTTTGCATGACACCTTCAGTCCTGGGCCATGAATTGCAAACTGAGGCTGCACCTTCACCAATGGCCTTCCATGGCCTCTCACTGTGTCCAGCCTCAGCTGCTCTCCATGACCCCTTCATGCTGTCAAAACCAGTACCACCTGGGTGACTCTTACACATTACCAAGTCCTACTGCAGCACAAGGTACAACCTTGGCTACCTCTGGAACACAGCCTCTTAGTGCTCTCAGAAAACACTCCCCAGAAGATGTCACCTCAATGATGCTGGTCTCTTCTTAATCACCGCTAATTTTTTAGCTCCAGCTAACCAGCAGCAATAGTCCCAGCAATGCAAAGTTTTCATTTTAGTAGTTCTGGTATCTTGTTAATCACAGCTGATAATTCAGCCCCAGCTAACCAGAACTACAGAATCTTCACAATCAAAACAACATAGCCCTGATAAGAGTCTTTAATCTTCCCTCTGAAATTTCACAAGCCAGGCCTCTATTTCTGCACTGTTTTTAACAAGATCTTCCAAGCTCCCACAGACATTCCACAGAGTTCTTAACAGTGGCTCTTCTAGCTCAAAGTTCTAAAGTCCTTTCACAGTCTTCCCCAAAACATGGTCAGGTTGTCACAGGAATACCCCACTTCTGGTACCAATTTGTCTTAGTCAGGGTTTCTATTCCTGCACAAACATCATGACCAAGAAGCAAGTTGGGGAGGAAAGGGTTTATTCAGCTTACAT
>JADRCD010237126.1:0-25335 GCA_019843815.1 Montemys delectorum | reverse complement strand
GCTCTCTTATAGAACCCAAGACTTCCAGCCCAGGGATGGCACTACTCCTTTGATCACTAATTGAGAAAATGCCCCACAGCTGGATCTCATGGAGGCATTTCCCCAACTGAAGCTCACTTCTCTGTGATAACTCCAGCCTGTGTCAAGTTGACACACAAAACTAGCCAGTACAGGCCCTATACCAAGACTTCAGAAAGTCTTTGCCTTTACACCCTTCATTCTTGAAGGATATTATATAAATACCCCCACTTACTCAAATAATATATGATATAAATAAATGTTACTATTTACTAAAAAGATAATATGGCTATTGATTTATTGTAGATAAATATAAGGAGTGGATTTTGTTAGCTTGCTTTGTTTGGTTTGCTTTGGTATTTAGGTAGTTAAAGCAAGCATTGGGAAGATGGGAGTCAGTAGAATCCTGGCAGCACAATGTATGAGGACCTGAATTTGGATCCTCTGTACCCACATAAAAGCCAAGCAGAGCAGAGAATGCCTGAGCTCACAGCCCTGGGTGGCAAAGATGGAGAGATCCCTTGAACTTGATGACTAAGCCTGTCTTTCAAATTGGTGATCTGCTGGTTAAGAGAGAGACTCTGCCTCAAAACAAAATTAAAAAAAAAAAAAACAAAAAAAACAAAAAACAGATGACAAGCAAGTGAAGACCTTCATGGTCACACAACATATGCTCAAACAATAACAACCTTTGGGAGTGGGGCTTGAAAACAAGTACTATAGCTTCATTCACTTCCTGCTGGTACCAAGAAAGAGGGATGTCACCCTTTAAGACTATTGAGGAGTTGAAAATATGTGTCAGACTACTACAAGTAGAGCTCTCCACATGCTCACTGACATTCAGGTGTTATTCTCAAATACATGCTCCTCTCAAAGCGAATTTGTATTAATTTCCAATATTCTAGAAAAATATTCTCAAAAATTTTCTTTTTGTTCTCCTCCCCTTTTGTAGAGTATAAGCTTTTCAAAGTCTCCTTATCATCCTCCTGGTGTTACAGGCTTCACACATTTTAATGGCAAGTTTCCCAAGAAACTGACCACCAGCTGCAAGTTCGGACCCTCCAGGACCCTCTAGGACCCTCCAGGACCCTCTAGAACCCTCTAGGACCCTCTAGGACCCTCTAGGACTGGGGTGTGCTGTCATGGTTTGACATCTCTGAGCATCAAATTTTCACTTCCTAAAAGCTATTCAAATGCATCCACTCTGTTACTCTCACCAGTTTTTATGTAATTATTTTATTTGGTGATAGGAGCTTTTAACAAAACTTAAAAATGACAAGATTGGCTTTTGGAGTAAAAAGATGAAGAGTGAAAAATGTAAAGCTCAGATTGATATTTGCATACATTTGCATATTTAGGTAACTATCACAGTTTCTTTTCCTTTATTCATTTTGTTCTTTGTTCTTAGATGCACAGGACACCAAAATGCCCTTTTGTTTACTGCTAACTTCCTACATTCTGTCCTGCTGGGAGTCATGGTAGATTGTCTTTTCAAAGCCAGTATTTCCCTTTCTTCCCAGTAGATGGCAGTATGACATCAGGTGAACATATTTGCTTCCCAGCCTGTCAAAGGAAGATTACAAGAGTGTCTGGAGGACAGTGAAAGAATGTCATCTAAAATCGTTATTCTCCCACTGTCGTAGGCTGATCCAATTTGACATTAGACTTACATCACCAAAGATAACCCATCAGATGCCTGCACAGATAGGTGGAAAGCTGTTTAAGCTTAGCACCTATCAGACCCAATAGGCCTCAGGGCCTTCTTGGGTAAAGCTTGAGACTGTTTATTAAAGAAATAGTCAGTGTAATGCACAAAGACAACTTTTACTAACTTTTCCATTGTAAACGCATCTTGCTTCATTTAAGTCTGTTTTGAAGATTCCAGAGCTACCACGACCTTCCACAGAAACAAGGTTGCAGCTTTTCAACATTTTAAATGCAGAATGAGACTATCCTCAGAGAGAGTTTACAAGAAGGACATGAATGTCAGGCTCATAAATTTTTAGTTATGTGTTGGATCTTAACATGAAAATGGCTTCAACTTGACTACCATCCCGATGACCACACAACTACATTTGGTGTAGGGTAGCTGATCTGCGAGACTGTATCCACTGAGTTCTGAAGAACTGCTAATGCAGTCTCTGTGTCTCCTGAAACCCAGCATCAATTTGTAGCCACTTATTCCTTAAAGCTCCTCACCTGTGGCTACGTGAACATGGACTCTCTATGTACGACTACCCCCATCCTATCTCTCAAGCACTGCACTGACTACAAAGCTTTCCTATTCCTGGTGAGAATAGGAAAGTCAGAAAAAGCTCATGGAAGACATCGAGCCAGTAACGGCAGTAACGGTGTCCTTTACTCAAAAGCCTCTGAGAACAATCAGAGAGTGAAAGATGGTACTGAGCATGAAAACCGCGATGGCGAAGCACTAATCTGCATCAGTCAGAGCCAAACACAAATGGTAAAAATAATTCACACAAATACTTATACACCCTCTACTAAAGAGCTCTTTATTGGATTAAAGCAGGAATCTTATAATTGTTCTGCACAGAGGCCTAAATTTCAGCGAGAGTAAAACCAAACATATAGGCAACCACAGAGGAAGAAGGTATACGGATATCAGTGAGGTGCTAATAACTAATATCAATACTAATATTGAATCTAGTGAAATGCATTAAATTTAGGAAAGTGAATGGGACAAATAAAATCCATAATTAAATTATAACAGGAATAACTCTAAATTAGACAATATAAAACAGTAGGGACTGGGGAAATGGCTTAGTCAGTAAAGGGCTTGCCAAAAAAGCATGAAAACTTGAGTTTGTACCCCCGGCACGCACATCACAGGTCGGGTACAGTGGTGCATGCCAAAATCCCAGCACTGGGCGGCAAAGCAGAAAGTTCCCTGGGGCTTGCTGGTCATCTGGTAGCTCAAGGTTCAGGAAGAGACTCTACCAAAAACTAAGATGATTCCCAGCACCCATATGGAAGCTCACAACCATCTGGAAATACAGTTCTAGGACATACAATACCTTCACCTGGTCTCTGTGAACACCACACACACATGTTTTGAACATACATAAATACAGGCAAAACACTCACATGCACACAATAAATACTAAAACAAACAAAAGAAAACCCTTAATCCACAATTACGGTTGTGTGGGCTTACTTTTATGCTCTCTACTGTGTCAGTGTCTGCTCTTGTGCCATCTCCACACAGGGTTTGTTAGCAAGCTTCTGCAGGACAACTTGAAATCAGGTACAGAGATAGCAGCAGCATTGCCCACCCTCCCCACCCTCCCCATCATCCCTTCCTACTCTCCCCATCCTGGCTTACAATTTCTTTCTCTAACTGATCGTCTCTGCTCCATAGGATTTTAGTGTTGTTCTCAAGTTCTCTGAAGAAAGCTGTGATGTTTTATCTTATCTAAGCTGTACTACAGAGCAATAGTGATTAAAAAAAAACCCACATGGTATTGGCACAGAGACAGACAAGTTAGTCAATGGAATAGAATTGGAAACCCAGAAATAAAACCACAACCTTATGGACACTTGATCTTTGATAAAGAAGCCAAAAAAAAGGGGGGGGGGGAAAGAAAGGGTCTTCAACAAATGGAGCTGGTCTAACTGGCAATCAGTATGTAGAAAAATGAAAATAGATCCATATTTGTCACTTTGCACAAAGCTCAAGTCCAAGTGGATCAAGGACCTCAACATAAAACCAGATACACCGAATCTAGTAGAAGAAAAAATGGGAAAGAGGCTCCAACTCATTGGCATAGGGGCAGGGGAGGGTGGTGGGGGTAATTTCCTAAACAGTACTCCAATGGCTCTGGCTCTAAGATCAAGAATTGATGAATGGGACCTCATGAAACTGAAAAGCTTCTGCAAGGCAAAGGACATAGTCAATAGGACCTGCAGATTGGGAAAAAAAATCTTCACTAATCCCACATCCGATCAAGGACTAATATCCAAAATATATAAAGACCTCAAAAAGCTAACTTTCAAAAAAAAAAACAAACAACCTAATCAAAAAATGGGATATAGAGCTAAACAGAATTCATATCAGAGGAATTTCAATTGGATGAGAAGCACTTAAAGAAGTGTTCAAAGTCCTTAGTGATCAGGGAAATGCAAATCAAAATGACCCTGAGGTTCTACCTTACACCAATCAGAATGGCTAAGATCAAAAAACTCAGGTGACAGCAGATGCTGGTGAGGATTTGGAGAAAGAGGAACATACCTCCACTGCTGGTGGGATTGCAAACTGGTACAATCACTCTGGAAATCAATCTGGAGGTAACTCAGAAAATTGGAAATAGATCTACCTGAAGACCCAGCTATACCACTCCTGGGCATATAGCCAAAAGATGCCCCACCATGCCACAGGGCATGAGGACATGAGCTGGCAGAGGACAGGAGGAACCCTCTAGAATATACCAGAGACCTAGGAGGTGATAAACTCTAAGGACTCAAAGGGAGGGCACATGCTGTACTATGTTCAAAGAGGCCTTATCTGTGATAGCCAGAAGCTCAAAACAACCCAGATGCCCCACAACAGAAGAGTGGATACAGAAAATGTGACTCATTTACACAATGGAATATTATTCACCTATTAAAAACGAGGACATCATGAGTTTTGCAGGCAAATGGATGGGACTAGAAAATATCATCTTGAGTGAGGTAACTCAGACCCAAGAGGACATGCATGGTATATACTCACTAATAAGTGGATATTAGCCAAAAAATTACAGAATACTTAGGATACAATCCACAGAACTCAAGAAGGTTAACAAGCAGAAGGGCCCAAACGAGGATGCCTCAATCCCACTTGGGAGGGAGAAGAAGGCAATCACAGGAGGCAGAGGGAGAGAGGAATCTGGGTGGGACAAGGGAAGGGGAAGGGAAAGAGGAACATGGTCAGGTATTGGGAGTGGGGAACAGGAGAGAAGCCCTGAGGGCCAGCAGAAAGAATGGAAATATGCAACCTTGGGTGACCGGAGCTGGCAGAGGACAGGAGGAACCCTCTAGAATATACCAGAGACCTGGGAGGTGAGAAATTCTAAGGACTCAAAGGGGGGGACCTTAGATGAAATGCCCTACAGTAGGGAGAGTGAACTCATAGAGCCCACTTTCAGTAGAAAGACAGGGCATCAAGTGGAGGGATGGGGTTGCCAGAATTGTCTAAAAGAACTGCAGGAACAAAAATGGTGAAGAGACTGAGGGAAAGAAGGTCCAGTGATTGGCCCAACTTGGGATCTATCTCAAGGGGAGGCTCCAAGGTCTGACACTATTACTGATGCTATGGTGTGCTTACAGACAGGAGCCTAGCATGGCTGTCCTCTGAGGGCCCCCAAGAAAAAACTGACTGAGACAGCCACAGATACTTGCACCCATAAGTCGGGGACCCCTGTGGTTGAATTAGGGAAAGTCTGGAAGAAGCTGAGGAGGGTGACCCCATAGAATGACCAGCAGTCTCAACTAATCCAGACCCCTGAGATCTCTCAGACACTGAGTCACCAACCAGGTAGCACAGAGGAGCTGGTCCAAGGCCCCAGACACATATACAGCAGAGGACTGCCTGGTCTGGCCTCAGTGAGGGAAGATGTGCCTAACCCTTTAGAGTCTTGAAGCCCCAGGGATCTGGGAAGCCATAGTCCAGTTTGTATATGAATGTCTCACAAGCATGAAGACCTTAGTCATCTGATCCCCAGAACCCACATTTTACAAAGCCTGGTGTGACCACCTGAGCTTCCTCCCTGCTCTAGGAAGATGGAGGCAGACAGATCCCTGGGCCTCACTGACCACACTGCCTGGCACACTTGGGATGTTCTAGGTCCGTGAGAGCCCTTATCTGAAAGAAAGAAAGAAAGAAAGAAAGAAAGAAAGAAAGAAAGAAAGAAAGAAAGAAAGAAAAAAAGAAAGAAAGAAAGAAAGGAAGGAAGAAAGAAAGGAAGGAAGAAAGAAAGATAGAAAGAGAGAGAGAGAAAGAAAGAAAGAAAGGAAGGAAGAAAGATAGAAAGAGAGAGAGAGAAAGAAAGAAAGAAAGGAAGGAAGGAAGAAAGAAATATAGAAAGAGAGAGAGAAAGAAAGAAAGAAAGAAAGAAAGAAAGAAAGAAAGAAAGAAAGGAAGGAAGGAAGAAAGAAATATAGAAAGAGAGAGAGAAAGAAAGAAAGAAAGAAAGAAAGAAAGAAAGAAAGAAAGAAAGAAAGGAAAGAAAGGAATGCATTTTACTAATCGTGAGACACAGGCAAGAAAGTTTAAGTTGGATCTGATAAGCATCACTAGGGAGATTCTCATCAAAATTAGAATGAGGTACCACTTCAGACCCATGTTTTAAAAAGCTACTAGAATCATCAGGTAAGGAGATAACACATATCAAAGAAAATGTGGAGAAGTGGGAACACTCCTACATTTCTAGTGGGCTGCTGTGCCAATGACAGGGAGCTCAGATGCAAAGCTCAGAACAATGGATTGTCCAGCAGACTCATTATATTTGCAAAGACCCCTAGATCCAAAACAGAGAGTAAAATGGAGAGACACCACATGCAGCTTTCATGTTAGAACTGATGGAAGTTTGCAAGAGAAGGCAAAGAGAATAAGCTGAAAGAAGAGTTGGGGTACGCAAGCAAGCGCTAAGGCAACGAGCTGACAGATGGGTGTCTTATGAATAAAGCATAAGGGTTGGAACGAAATGAAAAGTTTCTTCCTTTGGTTAGGAGTGGCAGATGGGAAGTCCACTAGGTATTGAGTGCTCCTGTTAGACATCTAAACTCGAGGGCTACCTTTAGTGTTTTAACACAGGAAAAGAAGAAAGGTTAGTGTGCAACCAGTTTCCTTAGCCATAAATTTTAAATAGCATGTGGTACTATGTTATAAAACTATGTTCATTGTTCTGCTTAGTTGATTTGCTCAGAATGGTATCTGGCTGCTGGTAGGTGTTCCTTGTGCCTCCGATTAATAACTATTAGAACACTCTAGGGTTAGGAGCTGAAGCAAAGCCATTCCAAGAGAATTGGTCAGGAACTTTGTCAGGCTAGCTTCATTTCTCACAAGGAAGAGGACGAGAGAGCCATTTGCCAGATGCCTGCCCCAAGCTTTTTGCCAAAATTTCTGAGTTACAGCTAGTGCCATTGCTACACTTACTCAGCACTTTCCTATTTCACTTTGTGTTCGGGCAGATTAAAATTTTCACCAGAAAAGCATAAGGCAGCCAGAAGGGGGAAAAAAAATCCCCTATTCTGAGAAGATTACTGGACTCCTTTCAGCTTGGCTGGAAAGGACTCCTGGCCTCGCTCTTCAAATCCAGTTCGACAACTAATATGCTTAGTTTCCCTTTCGCCTGTTGTGTCATCCTCTTTGTTATTTTTGTGCTCGTGGTTCATAGTTCATTACGCAACTCTTGGTGAGGAAATCACTAAGTTGAATTCTAAGTTTAGCGATGCAGAGAGTGTTTCTCTGACTGTTTCTCTGTAGAAGGCCAGAAACTGAGACAGGAAGCGAGCAGAGAATGGACAATGGCGTGTGTACACCAGCCAGCGGGGGTGTGAGGTTGGTGGGGGTTGTGTCTCCTTCAGCTATGCTCACACACGGGGTGGGAAGGAGGAAAAGAGAAAGGGGGGGCGGGGAGTGGCTTTATTATGAGATTATCTCATGTGATTATGGTAGCTGAGAAGTCACAGGACAGGCCACCTGCAAGCTGAAGACCCCAGGGATACCAGGAGCACAGCTCAGTGCAAGTTTGGAACCAGAAAGACCGGAATATAATTCTATCCAAAGACAAAGAGCAAGAACTCTAGGAGGCCATCAGAGTCAAAAGGGCTAGCAGATCCTGCAGTTGTGCTCAGGAGCAGGAAAAGATACTTGTCAAAATGCAGGGGGAAATAGAGGAAGGCACCCACTCTTTGTTCTACCTGGACCTCCAAGTGATTGGTGCCTCCACTGATCTTCCCGATTCAGTTCGCTACTTCACGCATCCTTTCCCTCTGAAAACACATCACAGAATACCCAGAAATGACACCTTGCCATTTAATCATCCAGTCAGGTTGACACCTGCAAGTCCCTAAACCCATCACTAACAATAAATGTGAAAGCAGCTGTGCACAGAGCTGTGTGCTATGCTAAACGAAAAGCAAATCTAGGCTCAGGGCCAACCGGAGTCTGTCAGGGACAGGATAGCTGGTCCAATAACCAGCAAGTGTCCTGATGACATGTGGGGAAGATCCTAGGTGAGCAATCCTGTGTGTTTTGGGATCCTAAACCCACTGATGAAAACATTCCAACTATGGAAGGAGTGCAGGCAGGAGGACAGACCATCTGGTCATTTTTTTCTTTTCTTTTCTTTTTCTTTCTTTCTTTCTTTCTTTCTTTTTTCTTTTTTTTTTTTGTATACAGAAGGAGGAAAAAAGGTTTTTACCAGCTATACATTTGTAGTCAACACCCCGAAATATGAGACTAGAAAGGAAAAATTAAGCAAAGTTTGAGCAAGGTTCCATGACTTGGGAGCCTTTAAAATTGAAGGTTCAAGCTGGGCATGATGGCTCACCTTTAATCCCAGCACTCTGGAGGCAGAGGCAAGCATTATCTCTTGAGTTTGAGGACAGACAGCCTGGTTACCAGAGCTAGTTGCAGGATAGCCTGGATGACACAAAGAAACCTAACCTAGCAAAACAAAACAAACAAACAAACGAAGGTTTTATGTAGCTCTATGACAGGGTAAGTGGCATGGTGATCTAGTGGCAGGAAACAAGTAGGGTGGGGGCTCAGCTTAGCACCTTGTTGAGACTCCTCTTGAGACCTTCCTGTTCTCATTCCTCCATGGGAGGAAGGAGGGGGACCAGTATACCTCTTATATGAGCATCTTCTGACCTCCTAATTTAAATGAGGAAAGTGAAAACTTCTTTGATGGTCATCACACAGCGAAAAGAAAATGACTTTCTTCTGTGATTTTTCAAGTTGTGATAGCTTGGTGTAGCACATCTTGAACCTCGACAAGAGAAGACTTGGATGGAACTCACAGTACAGTGGCCTGTGAACAGCTGGATCTCGGATGACCAGGAGGGAAACCCCAAAAAATGAGTCTGGTGATAGGCTTATGACAAGACACCCCTGCTGGAGGAAAAAACAAAGAACAGAAAGTTTCTGGAACCATCAACATTTGGTCAGTGGCTGCATCAGCTGCCAGGTGGAGTGCAGACAAGGATAAAGCTAGATTATCTCCCTCTACCAGATGTTGCTTGTGGCTACAGAAAAACCCCAAGCCAGGAGAGGAGCACTTTCAGGCACCCCAAGAGGGAGCAGGTAGACCAGGAGGGATTCCCTGGTTTCAGTCTCTCTGAGTTTCTGAACAAAGTTTCCTCATATGAGTAGGGTTTGGAGTGAAGCCATCACTCTTAGCGGGGGTGAGGGTAGGGTAGGGGACACTGATTTTCAGCCATTTTCTTCCCACTATTTGTCCTTCTTGTCTCCCATCCCCAAGTGATTTTTCTTCAATTGCAGTCTGGAGCAATGATTGCTACCTTTTTCAAACAAACAAACAAACAAACAAACAAAACAAAACAAAACAAAAACAAAAACCCACATTTGTTTCTCCGTGTTTTGAAAAGGCAGTCAGTAAAGGAAAAAAAAAACAGATTGATATTATAGGGCCACAGTACTCATCTCTAATTTACTATGACTATAGATACTTGCAAACAACAGCAAAGCAAATAGTCTCAGAGCATCCCAAGATCTGTTTCTGTGATGTGAGAGGCATCCCAGGTGTCTGCAAAACCTAAAAAGAGTATTCCTCTGTGTTTCTACATGTGTATATTTTTTACATTACAATTTAAAATTAAAATGTTTTAAACGTTCATTTGAAACAAAACCTGTATACATGAAATGAAAATTTATTTTCACTCAAAATTAGGGTATGTAATGAAAACATGACTTTGCTCATATGCACAATACTGAAGTGTAAAAAATGTCAGCAGAAAATATATTGGCATAAACCCCAGGACGTTGGCACAGATACATGACAATCAAGCCAACAGCAGAACATTGTTAGGAGATATGTTCAAAAGAAACCCATAAAGTGGCAGGATTATAAGCTATTAAATATTCAACTAATAAGATAACCGTTTTCTCTGTGGAGGACTCGGTAAATATTGATTGGTAAGTTAGTAAGTAGTAAGTCCTTCTTCAATAAGTCAATGCGTATTTCTCAGGGAAGAAAGCAGCTGCTTTGCCTTGGCCTTGCAGCCACCTCTGTCAATGTCTGATTTTTCTCAATGATGTTCTTCTGTCACCATATCCTTCATTGTCCCTCACACACTTTAAAATATAACAGTGGTCTCCCCATGCTCCAAGGAATGAGCCACAAGCATGCACATCCAGGCAGTATTAATTTGACATACTGGAATACACGTGCATGTCTGCGCGTGCACACACACACACACACAGACACACACACACACACACACAAAGTTGGATAGAGGCTTCCTGGGGACCTTGCAAAAGGGGAGAGGGGAGGTCATAATATATTGCACAGTGTGAAATTCTCAAAGAATAAGTAAATTGCTTAATCCTCATTGGTTGTCAAGATGGGGGGAAAAACTGAACCAACTTAAAGAACAACATAGTGGCATTCATGGCTTCTGGTCACCTTACTTTCAAATAAATCAAAGTCCTCCATATGAACAGTGCTGGTTTCAACAAAAGCCCTACCCATTCTAGAACATCTTGCTCAGCAACCCAGAGGGCTTCTGAACCTTGGGAACCGCAGTGGAAACACTTTGTTCTGGGCAGAGAGCTTCTGAAGACAGTCATGTATATAAGAAGGTTGAAAGGTAAATGCTGAATAGATGCAAAACAGTGGATAAGAAATGAAAGCATAGGTTAAACTTCTGACCAAACGGAAAGACTGGGGAGAGGATGCACAGGGTGAGAACTTGATAAGCACAAGTGTGTAGAAGCCACTGTGGATCGGCACTGGGGTAGGAAGATGAGACCGTAGCTGATAATTTCAGCACGGTCCACACTATTTTTCTTCTTGATTCTTAATAGGAAACATTAGCTTCTGTTTGGCAGAAGAGAAAAGAAGCCATTCCGTAGGATTTCATTTTCTTCTTAAGACCTCCCCTCGGGAGAAACTAGTTGCCTGGAGACTCACATGCTGGGGCTTTACTATAGCCCTAACTGACTGGATGTGAGAAATGGGCAACTGCTTCCAGTTCTGACCTTCAGAATGGCAAAGGGAAAGTATCAACTCCAGCTTGTCCTAGTTTTCCACCTGGGAAGAAGAGACTGGCCATTCACAGTCAACTCAGCATACATCCCCAGTGGGCTCTGATCACCCACCCACAGTGGATTCTGACTGTCCCATTCTATCTAATGGGATGGAGGTGAGGCAGTTCTTGTAAGTTCAGTCTTTCAACACAGCCTCCTAATAAAGTTAGTAAGAAGATAGAAAGAGGACCATTGATTCTGTGACAGTATTCATTCAGGAAGGGGTCTACAGAGAGGCAGTCTCTACTCTAAGAAACCTGAGATCCTGCAGCGTGCTTACAAGCTAGTTATATGGCAGTAAGGGAGCAAGGGGAGAGAGAAATGAAAATTTCTCTTTTGTCCCATGCTTGGCTCTTGCCTGGAATACCCAGGGAAATAAGCAGAATGGCCAGTTAAAGAATGTCAGGTGATTGACACACCCCTCTCGTGGCCAACCACTACTGGAAGACCATAGGCCCAGGTAGGCAAGAGTTGGGACAAAACGAGTTATTTTAGTTTCAGGAATCATTGTTGTTTAATTATATCAGGAACACTTTACAGAATGATGTAATCATGAATAACAGTCATGAACAGACTATAAAGCTTACTCCATGCTCAACCTACCAACACAGTTTTCCAGTTTTCAGGTCCTAGACATAGCAGAAAAACTTCAAGGCATACTAGAAAGCAACACCAAATAAAAGAAAGGCAAAGAATTTAAAGAGACAGAAAGAAACACAAATGTCTGTAATGTTGAAATTACCAGACTAGAAATTTAAACAACAAAAGTTCCTCATCTATGGATAAAATAGTGTTCAAGAGCAAGACTAACAAAAACCCAAAAAGGGGAAATAGAATGTTTGGGGAATGAAGAGTGTCTTCCATGAACATGTTAGGAGAGTAGACAAAGCTGATGGAAGAATCTCTGAACAGAAAGACATACAAACAAAGTGTAGCACCAAAGAACCAAGAAAACAAGGCCTTGTGTGGGAAGAAGCAGACCAGACTAGCCAGGAGTTTACAACCATTATAAAAGGTAAGGCATAAAAATGGAGATACCAGAGAAAAGGACAAAAAGGGAGAAGGAAGAAGAGGGGGAGGAGAAGGAAAGAAGAAAGAAGAAACAGAATAATGCTGACATAATCTTCTCAAATTAGTTGCAAATCAAATTGCAAGAAGTCTAGAGAAACTCCCAAGCAGTACAAATCAGAAAAGCTATCATGGGCTTCTGATCTTCACATTACAGAATTCCACTTCACTGAGGTGCACCATCCTTCCGCTATGTTGCTGAATTTGGTTTGCTGGTACTTTTGCATTTTTGCTCATTAAGTATGTTAGTCATTAATTTTTCATTTATATCATATCATATCATAACTGTCAACTTAACACAGCCCAGAATTACCTGGGAACTGGGAACCTCATCCAAGGAATTGCCTCCATCTGACTGAGCTGGGACCACATCTCTGGAGCTTTTTCTTAATTGTTAATTGGCGGAGGAAGGCTGAGACCACTATAGGTGGTCCTATAAAGAGGTGTCCCTGTGCTGTATAAGAAAGGTAGCTTGTACATCAGGGGACATCGTCTCCTCCATGGTCTTGGCTTCAGTGCCTGCCTCCAGGTTCCTACCTTGTGTTCCAGCCATGGCTTCCCTCATTAATGGATGACAAACTATAAACCAAATAAATCTTTTCCTTCCCCCAAACTGCTTTTAGTAATGGTGTTTACCACAGCAATGGAGAAGCAAACTAGGACAGTGGTTTTGGCCTCATGAAATACATTGAATATGTTCTATCCTCTTCGGTGTTGGGAAAGACTCAAGGAGTACTGCGTTCACTCTTTAACTGTCCATGGGATTTTCCAGCAAAGCACCTCCCATCCTGGGAGATTTTGGATTGTGATTGGAGTCTCTTTTGTCAGGATTTATCTGCTCTCTGTTTCTACTTGTTCATAACTTGCCCATCATGAGTCATATGGTGTGTACAAGCGGTTTGACCCTTTCATTTTTGGCTATTTGCCATATTCCATTTTTCACAGTAGTCTCTCATGATCCTTTGTACTTCTGCTAGCAGTTAAAATATCTCCTCTTTTATTTCCGAATTCACTTCTTTGGAGCTTCTTTCTTCCTAGACACACAACATACAGGTTGTCCTTTTCAAAATACCACCAACTGAAGGTTGGATTGGTTTTATTTTCCCCTTGGTTTTGTAGTTTCTGTTACATGTGTGATATGCTGATCATTATCATCTTCTCTGCTCTAAAACTATGGGATTAACTGGCTCTTCTTTACCAGCTCCTTGGAGTTTAAAGTTAGGTTTATTGTTTGAGATGCCCCCCTTTCTTGTCACATTTGTCACAATAAACTTCCCCTTTAGAACCAGTTCTGCCACACTTCATGGGCTTGGTGTGCTGTTTCCATTTGTGCATTCAGGCAGTGTTTTTGTTTTGTTTTGTTTTTTACTTTCCTTTATTATTTCTTTGTTGACTCATTGACTGTGCAGGAGTCTGCCCTTCGATTTCCAACCTTTTTTCCTGGTTCCCTCCTGCTACTAACTTTGAGTTTTTTACTATTAGAAGTGATATTTAATATTGTAATTTTAGTTGCCTTAAAGTGGGGAGAGAGAAACCTAGGAGGGAAAGTGGATAGAGGGTGGGGGGAGAGGGGAATCTGATCTGGGTGAGAGAAAAGGACTGATGCCCAGGGGCCAGCAGAAAGAATGGAAGCAGGCAACCTTGGGAGGAAGGAGGTTAGGGGACCCTCCAGAATGCACCAGAGACCTGGGAGGTGAGAGTCTCTCAGGACTGGAAGGGAGGGACCTTAGATGAAATGCCCAACATTAGGGAGAGGGAACTTACAGAGCCCATCTCCAGCAGGAAGACAGGACATCAAATGAGGGATTGGGGGGGGGGGGATCCCACTGTCACAACTCTGACTCATAATTGTTCCTGTCTGAAAGAACTACAGGGATGGAAATGGAGAGGAGCCTGGGGAAAAGAAGGTCCAGCAACAGGCCCAAAGTGGGATCCAGCTCAAGGGGAGGTCTCAACCCTGACACTGTTATTGAGGCTATGGAGCGCTCACAAAAAGGAACCTACCATGACCACACTCCAGCTAGAAGACCCAATAAGCAGCTAGAAGAGTCAGAGGCAGATATTTGTACTCAACCAATGGACAGAAGCTACTGACCCCTGTGACTGAATTAGAGAAAGGCTGGAAGAAGCCAAGGAGGAGGGCGACCCTGTAGGAAGACCAGCAGTCTCACTTAACCTGGACCTCAGAATTCTCTCATACATCCAACCAGACCACACACACCAGCTGATATAAGGCCCCCAACACATATACAGCAGAGATCTGCTGGGTCTGGTGCAGAGAAGATGCACCTAACTCTCAAGAGACTGGAAGACTCAGGGAGTTTAGAGGACTGGTTGGGTGGGGGATGGGTGGTGGGGACATCCTTATGGAGGCAGCTGGGTGGGGAGGAGGTATGGGATGTGGAACAGTCAGAAGGTAGGTGGGGGAGGGGGGAATAAAATCTGGAGTGTAAACAAACAAACAAACAAACAAAAAGACTTGCTTTGTGGCCTAAAATATACTCTTCCCAGAAGATAATCTATGTTCTTTGTATATTCTTCTATTGTGTGACAAAACCCTCTTTAAAAAAAATGTTAATTCAGATCATCCTAAAATGTAACTCATGTCCATATTTTTACTATTTATCTTAATGTATAATTATATTTTAAATTTCTAATTAGTATAGCTATATTTATTTTCTTCCAAACTATTGCTTTCCTTAACACATTGTCCAAAATGCTATAGCCCTCTGTACTATCACTGGTACACATTCCGTCTTCCCCTCAGACCTGCTGCTAGAGCCTTTACATTCCTGGTGCTCTTATGTATGGTGAATATACATTTACGACGATCACACACTTTTGATGAATCTGTCCATTTGACATTGTGCAATGATCTTCCATGTCTCTCACTAGAGATTTGTATCTAAAACCCAGTTGTTTTTTAGTGTAATGTGTCTGTGTTCTCTCTTGATTGCTGTGCGCAGGGAATCGCTTTTCCCACTGTTCTCAGTGAATGTGGTTTTTATGCATGCATTTTAAAAACCATTTTAGCCATGCTGGGGTTTTGTTTTGTTTTGTTTTGTTCTGTTTTTGAGAATTTAGGCCATTTCCCCTTAAAATGAATATTGGTAGATAAAGACTTTTTCTTAGCTCTTTTCTTCTTATTATTTCATTTTTTCATAATTTACATTTAATGCTACATTTTTTTATTTTGTGTGTATAGTTTATGTAGGTAATTCAGATTTTTCCTTGGAGTAATCATGAGAATAACTGTCTTTGCTATTATGTCTTATGTTATTACCTTTTAAAGATATATATATATATGCATATATGTATGTGTATATATGTATGTATGTATGTATGTATGTATGTATATATCTATGTATGTATGTATCTATGTATGTATGCATGTATTCCAAGGCATGTCTACACCACAGCCAACAAGTAGAGGTCAGAGGAGAATTTTCAAGAATCTGTTCTCTCCTCTCATCACATGGGTCTTGGGGATCAAACTCAGGTCATCCATCAGGCTTGATGGCAGGCACCTTTACCCAATGAGTTATCTGGTTTTGTTTTTTATTTTTATTTTTCTTTTCATTTTTGTTTTTTTTTTATATTTTCTTTATTTACACGTACATTTCTCCTTTCCCAGGTTCCCCTCCAAAAAACAAACAAACAAACAAAAACAAGAACAAACCCCTTTTGCCTCCCCCCTCCCCATGCCTGCCACCCCACCCTCTCCCACTTATTGGTCCTGGCATTCCCCTACACTGGGGCACAAAACCTTCACAAGGTCAAGGTCCTTTACTCCTATAGATGATCGAATTTGTGATCCTCTACTATACACATGCTGCCAGAACATTCAGTCCCACCCTGTATAGTCCTTGATTGGTGGTTGGGTCCCTGGGAGCTCTGAGGGTACTAGTTAGTAATTGTTGTTCATCCTAAGGGGCTGCAAACCCTTCAGCTCCATAGAACCTTTCTCTAACTCCTTCATTGGGAACCATGTACTCAGTTCAATGAATGGCTGTGAGCTTCTACATCTGTATTGGTCAGGTATTGTCAGAGCCTCTCAGGATAGCTATATGCTTGTCCTTCCTTCAGTCTCTGTTCCATAGTTAATCTCTGCCACTCCTTCTGTGGGTATTTGGTTCCCCTTTTTAGGAAGGAATGAAATGTCCACATTTTGGTCTTCCTTCTTAAGTTTCTTATGGTTTGTGGGTTGTTCTTCCTGTATTCCAAACTTCTGGGCTAATAACTACTTATCGGAGAATGCATACCATGTGTGTTCTTTTGTGATTGGGTTACCTCACTCAGGATGATACTCTCCAGATCCATCCATTTCCCTAAGAATTTCATAAATTCACTGTTTTTAATAGCTGAGTAGTACTCCATTGTGTAGATGTAGCATACTTTCTGCATCCATTCCTCTGTTGAGGGACATCTGGGTTGTTTCCAGTTTCTGGCTATTATAAATAAGGCTGCTATGAACATGGTGGAGCATGTGTCCTTATTACATGTTGGGGCATCTTCTGGGTATATGCCCAGGAGTGGTATAGTTTCTTTTCATTTTTGAATCTGTTCATGCTATATTGTCCAGGATAACCTTGAACTCTTAAGCTCAAGTGCTCCTCCTGCATCTACTTCCCAAAGGCTTGGATAGAGGCATGAACCACCACACCAAGTATAAAATATAGGCACGACAAGGTACTTTAACCTGTTAATAGCATAATTCAGTCATATGTAAAAATTTGGCACATTTAGCTCCATGTTGTATTTTATTTATAATGTTACTGTATTTATAAAGACTTTTACTTTTAACTTATGCCTATGAGGATTTTACCATCACATATGCATGTGAACCATGCACATGCAGCAGAGGCCAGAAAAAGATGTCACATGCCCTGAAACTGGAGTTAGTGACAATTGTGAGCTGCCACATGGCTGCTAGGAGCTAAATCTGGGTCCTCTGGAAGAGCAGCCAGTGCTCTTAACTTTGTGGCCATCTCTCCAGCCTTGTGATGTTATTTTTATATATGTTTTCATTAACAGATTTTATACCTATACTTTCATTTTAAACACTTTCAATTTTACTCTTTTATATAGTAGTTATAAAGGATGTAAACACTACCCTTAGAGTATTCTAAACTGGACTACATAATATCACTTATAGAGTTTTATCCTTTCCAGCCACACTGTGGTCAAACCAATATAGCTACTCAATTTTGGACATTGAATCTCAACTATCTATTAAGTCAAACATTTTCTTTGTAAAAAATTACCATGCCTCTGATTTTATAGTAACATTACATGAACTATTAAATACACTCAGGTATTTACTATGAGAACTTTTCAGAGATTAGGGCATAGTAAGTGCCCCCCCCACCAATGGAAAGTAATGTGCCACCTCTGCCACTGCCTCTCCCTGTGATGCCAGCAGACTCTGAGCTCTCCAAGTGCCATGAGGTGAGGGATATCTGAGGCCACTGTGTGTAGGAAAGGCAGCCCTCTATGATGTTGCAAGTCTCTTTCTAAAAGGAATGAGCCAACTACCTTGAATGACTTCTAAAACTCCTTACATAAGTCCTTGTGCCATGTATATTCCAGGTTACTTCAAGGATGTGCAGAGAGAGAGAGAGAGAGAGAGAGAGAGAGAGAGAGAGAGAGAGAGAGAGAAGAGCTAGCTTGAGGCGTAAGGACTCACTGATGTCACTAGATGTGTACAAATACAAAAGCAGACAGATAGCTTTGCTTTGAAAAAAAATCATTATTTTAGAAACTCGTTCAGAGGGTAGTGTTTTCTAAGATCAGGAAGTAGCTAAGAGCTAACATGTAAAAGCCAAAAAAAAAAAAAAAAGGCTGAAAGAGAATGCATTATATAGGTATATAAGAGGGGCAAAATAAACTCAAAAGCTAAGGCTCCTTGATTCCTTTTTGCTGTACGTTAATCTACTGAAGAAAAAATACATGTTCAACATAAAAGGTAGGAAACCACCCAATGAACAAAAACAAGGAAAGCCCATCCATTACATTCATGAGCCAAACAAAGGACTGTAACAATGTCCCAGTGCCTCCTTTCACTCATTTCCCTCAAACTAAGGACTGTAACAATGTTGGTGTACCTACTTTCGCTCATTTCCCTCCCTGTATGGTTAGATGTCTATATCATAAGTGCTTTTTATGCCCTGCTTTTCAGTATAACTGGGTGTTTAGTAGGAACAATAACTGTACCTATTTATGGACTAGTCTGTGGTAATCTTATGTGTACACAATGTGTAATAACACATTATTACACATATTAATGTGTAATAACAAAGTATATAGAGTTTCATCTGTGTTAGCATTCTGTTACTGCAACACACACTTGTTAGAATGAACGTGCAAAGTTGAGTTTTACTTCTGCTGCTCAGGCCCATGACTGGTTGGTTCTGTTGCTTTGGGGGCTGTGATGCAACCAAGCAAGGCCTGAGGGAGCCATCCTCTGCTATACATATGCAGCTGGAGCCCTGACTCCCACCATGTGGACTCTTTGGTTGATAGTTTAGTCCCTGGGAGCTCTGGGGATACTAGTTAGTTCATATTGTTGTTCCTCCTATGGGGTTGCAAACCCTTCAGCTCCTTGGGTCCTTTCTCTAGCTCCTTCATTGGGGACCCTGTACTCAGTCCAATGGATGGCTGTGAGCCTCTGCTTCTGTATTAGTCAGGCACTGCTTTCTTATAGAACCCAGACCAAGGTTAGCACCACCCACAACGGACTGGGCCTTCCTCCATTCATTATTAATTAAGAAGACCCTACAGCTGGGTCTTATGGCAGTGTTTTCTAAATTGAGGTTCCCTTCTCTCAGATAGCTTGTGTCTAGTTGACATAAAACTATTCAGCACAGATGGCCTCAGACTTGCTGTGCAGCGCAGACTGACTTTGGTCTTGCCTCAGCCTCAGCCTCTCAGGAACTGAAACTATAGGTCTGTGCCTTCATGCCAACTTATTTGGGCTTTCTTACTCCACAGCTTATATTAAGTTATTGAAAACCTCATGAGCAAGAATCCCAGAAAACAATTAGAAGTTATATTCACCTTTCTGATCCAGCCTCCAAAATCATCATTGGTTCTTAAACATAAAAGTCTGTCCAGACCCAAGAGGAGACACAGACACTCCACACATACCTTTCAGTGGGTGAACCTAAGCTGGTACAACCACTCTGGAAATCAGTTTGATGGTTCTTCCGGAAATTGGACATAGTACTACCAGAGGACCCAGCTATACCACTCCTGGGCATATATCCAGAAGATGCTCCAACATGTAATAAGGACACATGCTCCACTATGTTCATAGCAGCCTTATTTATAATAGCCAGAAACTGGAAACAACCCAGATGTCCCTCAACAGAGGAATGGATACAGAAATTGTGGTACATGTACACAATGGAGTACTATTCAGCTATTAAAAACAATGAATTTATGAAATGAATTCTTAGGGAAATGGATGGATCTGGAGAATATCATCCTGAGTGAGGTAACCCAATCACAAAAGAACACACATGGTATGCACTCTCTGATAAGTGGATATTAGCCCAGAAGATCAGAATATACAAAGTACAATCCAGAAACCACAAGAAACTCAAGAAGAAGGAAGACCAAAGTGTGGATACTTTGTTCCTTCTTAAAAAGGGGGAACAAAATACCCATGAAAGGAGTTCCAGAAACAAGCTAGGGAGCAGAGACTAAAGGAAGGACAATCCAGAGACTGACTCACCTGGGAATCCTTCCCATACTCAATCATTAAATCCAGACACTATTGTGGAGGTCAGCAAGTGCTGGCTGACAAGAGCCTGTGCTGGCTGACAATAGCCTGATATAGTTGTCTCCTGAGAGGCTCTGACAGTACCCGACTAATATAGAAGTAGAAGCTCATAGCCATCCATTGGATTGAGTACAGGGTCCCCAATGAAGGAGCTAGAGAAAGGACCCAAGGAGTTGAAGGGTTTCCAGCTCCTTAGGACGAACAACAATATGAACTAACTAGTACCCTCAGAGCTCCCAGGGACTAAACCACCAACCAAAGAGTACTCATGATGAGACTAATGGCTCCGGCAGCGTATGTGTAGCAGAGGATGGCCTAGTCGGTCATCAATGGGAGGAGAGGTCCTTGGTCCTGTGAAGGTTCTATGCCCCAGTGTAGGGGAATACCAGGGCCAGGAAGTGGGAGAGGGTGGGTTGGTGAGCAGGGGGAGGGGGGAGGGAGCAGGGGGAGTTGTTTTGTTTTTGTTTTTATCTATTTTTGTTTTTTTCTTTTCTTTTTTTATTTTTTTTCTGGAGGGGAAACTGGGAAAGGAGATATCATGTGACATGTAAATAAAGAAAATATATAATAAAAATAAAAGAAAAAGAATTCCTGTTCCAGCTAGTTTTGAAAAACAAAATCTTTGTATTTCAAATGTTTGATTAAACTTGTAACTTTTGAGTTGGTGACACATTAGAGCTCTTATTCCTCTGTTCCCTTTGCAGATATGGTTAATGAAAATGGTACTACCTTGGCCAGTGAGGTGGTTCAGCAAATTCCAGGATACTACATGATTAGAGGAGAGAACCGCCTTCTACAGTTGTCTTCTTACCTGCTACCTGCCCACCGTGGCACTCATACCCCCACCCCTGCCCCTCACCAAATAAATGTACATCTAAAATTATAAAATAAAAATGCCTATTTCATTTCTTGTTTAACTTACATTTTTAAACCCAGTATCAATGGACAGGTGTCATCTTCATCAATCCATCAAGTTTCTCTTCCTGGCATCTGGCTATTTATAATTTTTCTATGGGGAACCTCCTGGAAAGGACAGAGAACAATGTTTTCCATTGTTCATCACCAGAGTGGTTCTGACACTGCCCTTTCCCTGGCTTTCTGGGTGGCTTTGCCATACTGAAATGTATAATTCATCTACAGTCACATTAACAGTATTTCCTATTATGCCTTGGGATTCACGAATTGAAACAGTAGGACCACCCTTCTTGCAATGTCATTTTTCATATTCCTTTATTTGGTCATTTGACCTTCTAATCCACTGCATATGTTTTATGTATCTTATAATATTGAACAAATATCACTTAGTCAATATATAATAATGTTTATGTATTGCTGGATTGTAGCTGCTGATATGTTTCAAATGATTCAAGGTTTTTCTCCAATAGAGATTTCTCCCAAAGAACTCCTTTTTGTGGCTGTGTCTAATTTAATCAAACCTATTTTCTTTACAAAAAAAAAAAAAATTCAATTCTGTTTACTTCATTTCTAGAGTTTCCCACTCTGGTTTTTACTATTCTCAATAATTCTTTATACGCCAAGCTCTTGGAAGAGAGCATTGCAGCTGTGATCTGTGTGATGTGCATGAGATCCTGGAATATTTTCATTATTCTGGAGGCACTTTGTTACTCTGTGTTTGGTCCCATCAGTACTATCTCTCCTGTGGCCTCTCATTCTTTGCTCCTTTAGATGTGGCCCAAGTTGGTTTTTCTCACTTCTCAGAGCTCCCTCTTCTGTTGCTTTGGTGAAGTGCTGGGAAACTTGGCTGCTTTTCTCCCCCTTGCCCATCCCCCTTGCCCTTTCCATAGCCCTTCCTTTCCTGGTATCTTTTGTTTCTACACTGCTCAAGCTGGATCCCACTTTAAGCAGTTTCTCCAGGATGTGGGGTTCTCTCCAAAAGGGAGCTATGGTCCATTGATGTGACATTTCTGCTATAGTACACTTATTGTAAGCTCCCTCGAAACTCACAGATGTCCTCTCCCACCAGCCTACTATTTCAAAAGGCAGAAGCTGTGCCATCCTGGATGAGAAGCTACTCTGCCTGGCTTTTCAGTTGACACTTTGGCTGTTTGAGAGTCCTTTTATCTTCAGGGCTGTCTGCTTTCTGTTCTCTCCTGGATATTTCTCTTCCTTTGCTCCAGTAATTTAGTGAAACTGCATAAAGTTTTATAAATCCTTACAGTTTGTATATATTTTAACCCAGTACAGAGCATATAAAATAGCCATGAGCTTGAATAAAATGAATATTAGAAGCTGTTAGAATAAGAAAGAATGACAGAGGAAAACTGAAAGGGAGAACTGAAAGTGGGAAATTCCTCTGAGGCAGAAAGGACCATCCCTTATAAATAGCACGACCCATGAAGGAGATCATTCTCACTACAGCCTTTGGCAGCCTTGGCCTCATCTTGCAGGTAGCAGCCAACACCAGCCCATTGTCCATCATGACCAACAGGTGGATCCTCCATGCTGCGTTCCTGCTGTGCTTCTCCACCACAGTCCTCTCCATCGACTATGAGCAGCTCCAGTCCCGACAAAGCATGAGCATCCGGGCATGTCAGAAGCTCCTGGGGGAGCTGAATGGAAAGGTCAACCTCAGCTTCAGGATGGACTTCAAGATCCCTATGGAGATGATGCACCCATCAAAGGTGAAGAAGAGTTACACTGCCTTTGCCATCCAAGAGATGCTCCAGAGTATCTTCCTTGTCTTCAGAAACAATTTCTCCAGCACTGGGTGGAATGAGACTATTGTGGAAAGCCTCCTGGATAAACTCCACCAGCAGACAGAGTTCCTGAAAAAAATACTAGAGGAAAAACAGGAGGTGAGACTGGCTTGGATGACATCCTCGACTATGCTATCCTTGAAGAGCTATTATTGGAGGGTGCAAAGGTACCTTAAAGACAGGAAGTACAACAGCTATGCCTGGATGGTGGTCCGAGCAGAAATCTTCAGGAACTTTTCCATCATCCTAAGACTTACTAGAAACTTGCAGAACTGAAGACCTGTCAGCCGACGCCTCTGAGAATGCGTGATGGTTGCAGGCAAACATTAAGCATCAGAGACTGACTCTGGGACTGGTAGTGAACCTACTGCATTTGAAAGGTCAAAGGGAAACATTGAATTTTTATTAATTTATAATTTAAATTATTTTCTATTCTTTATTTAAACTTTTTAACCCCAGAAAATAAAATATTTATAATACAAGAATCAACCAGGCATTTTAATTTCTACTGATTTCTATAGCCATCTATGTTAATCATTGCTGGACACTTCTTATAAAGGGTTCTTTGTAAAGTACTCCTAAAAAAAAAAAAGTAGTGCAGTTTCTGGCTCCTGCCTTTGAGGAACTTAAAATCAATGGAAGATGCATGCATTATACAAGGTAAGAGATAATGGGAAACGTAAAGCTGCTAGGGAAATGATTGTGGCATCACCTGCTATGGGATTGATAAAGGAAGTGGTAAACAGGTGGCTCTAAATCCTGAACCTGGGGTATCTTCTGCTACTATTCTATTCTTGGGGCTCTGTGCTTATAAAGTGCCTGGTTTTTTTGGGAGTGGGCAGAGGAATGTATTAGCTGTTTTATTTGCCCCAAAACCTTTGCTATCAGAGAAATGATCTGCTCCAGCAGGTTTACTATACGTGTATGTGTCTCCAAGCCTATAGATGAGGAGGCCTTAAGCACCCTGATCCTTACTAGATGCCTTTATCTTGCTCCTCGTGATTTCCTAGGGAAGCTGAGGGTATCTGTACCTTCTTTGCTCAACATCTGCATCACCTTGTCCTTCATCCACCTCTCAGAATTACCTGCTCCTGGCCCCTCAACTTTGTTCGCACAGAATTCTGGGTTCATCCTTCTAGCTTCCATCTTTTCTCAACTCTCAGAGCCAAATCCAAGATGACAAATCAAATCAAACCTGATCTCTAAGTGGGAAGCAAGAAAGTATTGCAAAAGGGGCATTCAGGAGAAACAGGCAACACCAATTTTTCCAACAACTTGTCCTGAGAAAGATCAAACTTTTAAGGAATTCTTCTGGTACCTGGTCAGCATGTGCTAACTGGCTGGTTTTTTGTCCCTATACCCAATGCTTAGAAGCTTGGGCTTTTATGACTCCTACTGCTACGTGCAACAGCTATGACTGAAGAGGTTCGAATGAAATGGGCACTATTCAGAGCAGCTATGGGCACGGTTGATTTAATCCCCCTCACATATATCCCTTGGGTGGAAATAATTCAGGGCAGACAGGAAACTAAGTCTCAAAAAGTCTAGTAACTGCTTTAAGTTCTTATTACTAATAAGTGGAGGGCTTGCAGAGACAGTGCAATGTGAAAAATTATGGAGGTTATTACTGGGTTGAGGCCTTTTCTCTGAGAGCATTACAAAACTTTGAGAGCTTCCTCTAAAAGAGTGAATCCTTAATAGAGCCTGCACCCTGAGCCCAAAACAATAAAGTGCCCTGAAAACACAGTTCTTGACTTCTGCAACTTCCTACCTTAGCCCTCCCAGGAGCTCTTCTTCAGCAGGGCTCCCTTCTGCCTGGGAGCCAAGTACAAGTTCAGCCTATAGAAATGCATAGGCTAGTAGTGTCTAGAAGAGTCAAGAGAATGGTGCCAACAATTCAGCAATGGGTGTATTTTCCTGTCTTCTCTGGGCCATACAGATAAGCTGGGAGGAAGCTATTTCTGTGTAATTTAAAATATGGTCCTGGCTGAGCTTACTAGCTATCCAGAGTGACAAAATTATGTCCAGCACCAGTGGAAAATAAGTGAAAATCCCCCAAAGAGCAAAATCCCTCCCAAAAGAAATCAAGCATAAAGGGTGTCATCTGTGTATGCTTAAGCAAGCAACTTTGCATGGAAGCTATTGTAAGGTAATATTATTTTAGCTGGCATCAGAACACTCATAAGGATAATAGTCTAGGAAAATACCTACAAAGACAATATAGAGGGTGGACCTAGAAGTTTTAAGTACAGCTCCATAAAAGACAGAAAGGCATCTATCTATGTGGTGCTGTTTAAGAATCAGCACATTTGTGTCTTTGTGAATGGGACTTCAATTCCTTCTCAGTGCAGCTGTGTTACAACGTAGGACCTAAGGCTTGGCTTATAGGTCTAGTGCTCCCATGTGTGAATTAATGTGTTTCTTGAAGGCATGAGTCAGGTATAGTGGATGTTCAGAACCATTTCCTCATATGCATA
>JADRCD010237124.1:0-12878 GCA_019843815.1 Montemys delectorum | reverse complement strand
GTCTGTAACCCCAGCTCCTCAGGAGGCTGAGGCATGAGGGCCACATGGTTGAGGTTTTCCCTGACAGTTTATAAAAACAAGAAGTAGGTAGAAGGCTGAGGATGTAGCTTAGTTGGTAAAGTGCTTGCCTAGTATGCACGAAGCCATGGGCTCCATTCTCTGTACGGTGTACACTGGGTGCGGTGGGCATGATTGCAATCCTAGCACCCAGGGAGGAAGTGGAGGCAAGACAATTATTCTCTGTCATATAGGGAGTCTGGAGCCAGTTTTGTATATGTGTGGGAGTCTACCTTAAAAATGTGAGGCTTGGGGATAGAACTCAGTGGAAGTATACTTGCTTAGCACACACGAAGGGGTTCTAGGTTTAATTCTAGGACCAAGGAGGAAAAAAGAAAAGGAAAAGAAGATAAGAATGTCCCCCAAACACAGGCCAATGAGTTCTTAGTTTTGCAGTGACAATCCTGTCTGTTTTTCCAAATAAATCTAAAGTAAATTGAAAATGGTCATTCCTAAGAAAGCCTCCTGGAACTGTAGCAAGCACAGATAAGTACAATGGAGGAGGGACTTCAATGCTTCAAGAGAATGTTTATCTTCTCCCTTCTCAGCCAGTCGGGTCCTGGGTTCTGCAAACAGTGATGGATGGGCTGCTTCTCCATTGCAAAGATTGAAGGCTCAGGTGCCCAACAGCTGGCTCACCCCAATATCCATCTTGTTAATAGAAGTTTGGGATGTCAGGGTATGATATTTCTGATTCTTCTCCATGTGCAATATCCCAGAAGAGCAGTTCCCACAGGGCCCCACACCCTGGGTCTGGAATATCTCTGCTTATCTCCATTGGCCTTTTTCTGTCTGTCAAGTCTCTTCTCTGGGTGCCTCATTCTTAGCCCAGTTACCTAACCATGTGGTGGGCTTCCCTGTGGCATCTTCCTTCCTTCCTATAGGTTCATGCTGATCTATCTACCTTCCTTGGCATTAGCCCTTCTTCCAAGATGACCCGGCCCCACTGAAAAACCAGGTCAAATTTGCATTTGATAAGAGTAGGCAACACAACAATGGTGGATTAGAAACTAATAGAAACATGTCTGGGTCCCTACCCTATCCCTGTGTATGTTCTACTACTTAGAGTAAGTAGCTATATAGAGTAAGTACAAGTCATTGTGGATGGATGGGGGTGTCACATTCCTGCTGGATGACACTTTTATTTGGTAAATCCAACAACAGCCTTCACTCTATTAATATATTTAAATTGGAAAACAAAGTTCTGAGGAATTACTAGCTGTGTTTTTTTGGTGTTCTGTTCTTTGCTTTACTCCGTGCCTCATACATCCCGATTTTGCTTTGGTTACAGCAGAATTAAACCCAACATAGAACATGAAGCAAACAAAGTGGAAACATCAGGGATTCCTGGATGCCAGGGATTCATGCCAAACTTTGAAGATTGTTCAAATCAATACGTATTTCCATTGAGAAAGAGAACTTCTCTTGTATTGAAAAGCTGAGTGATCACTGTCAGCAGAGGGAATGGGAATGTGTCCCAAGGCCTCCTGGGAGCATGACAGGAAAGAGAGGGGCCCTGTGTGACAGGCACAGAAAGTTTGGAATAGTTAGACTTTTTATATACAATTTGAGAGTTTCAAAAATAGCTCTTAAATCAATTTGTATCCTGACTTTTGTTTACTAAGATGATAACAGTGGACTTATAGTCAGAGGTCAACATAGACAAAAAAAACAAAACAAAAAAAAAAACCAAAAAAACAAAAAACAAAAAAACCCCCAAAAAAACCAAAAAACAAAAAAAAAAAAAAAAAAACCAATGTAATCAGTGTGCATTGTGGTCCCGAACAGAGTGAGAGACAGAGTGGTCTGAAATTCTGTTCTTATTACCCAGAGACTTATCTGCTTCACAGTATTTCCTGGAGGCTGGATGCTGCTCTTTCACTCATTTTCTTGGGGCATACTTATATCCTCTAACTGTTCCTTTTCCTCTCCCAGGGTATATTAACCACAGTATTGCTACATGTTTCATTCATGCACAGTTGGGCTTGAACTGAGCCAGAACCAAGCTGCAACAGACAGTTGGAAAGTGTGAGTACCCAAGTCATACCTGAGTCCTGGGGCTGTCCTGGAAACCCCTCCTGCTCTCCTTTTCTCTTATTCACTTGCCAACTTTCAAGATAAGTAAGTAGTTAAAGTGAATATAGTGATTGTTAAATCTTATTTCTCATGAATTCTTGCCTTTTTGGATTTGTCTCCTGTAACATTAAAACAAACATATTAACTCTGTGTTTGTGTGTGTGTGTGTGTGTGTGTGTGTGTGTGTATTTATGTGTGTGGATGTGTGTGGAGGCCAGGAGTTGAAGTTGACAGTGGGTGTCTTCTTCAATGGCTTCCTCACAGGTTGGTGAGAGGGTCTGTCTCCTAACCTGGAGCTCACTGACTTGGTTAGAACTGAGAGGCGAGTAAGCTCCAGGGACTGCCTGTCTGCCTCCCTGCGATGGTGTCAATGCACAGCTCTAGACATCTGAACTGTGCTTCTCATGTTTTGCAGCAAGCACATCACAGACTCCCTAGACACTGGTGTTACCTCTTACTATTCCCACATCACACAAATCCAGCTAACTGGCTGGATGTCCAATAAGGGATCAGTCATAGACTTAGGACTGACATCCAAATAGGCTCCATTCTCAGTCTTCTTATTCTTATTCTCAGAATGCCAGCAGAGGCTCAGGCTGAGTGCCAGGCATCCAAAGATGATTCAATGGACCTTTCTTTTCGTTTTTTTTTCTTCTTTTATTCCCTTCTGGAGATCTCCCTCAAGATGGGACAGTTTCTGAAGAAGGCCTTCTGCCCCTGTTTACCCCTTCTCATTTAAGAAATGGAGTCTGGGGAGGTATCTCCAGACCTGCAGGAGCTGAGTCCTCAGGTAATGGGTGGAGTTTCTAACTTTGCTTATGACTGTGGACACTTGGAGACTTGACTTTGTTTTGGATCTTTGCTTAGAGAACCCATTCTTACATTGTCATTCATGACCCATTCTCATTGGGACCAGAAGAATGTCCATAATGAATAGAGCTCCACAGTCTGGAGCCACTCCATATAGCTTGGTGCATGTAGCCTTCTCAATGCTCATAGAAAATTCTGTTAGGACGACTGCTTATCATGTGCACAAGGCCGCTCAGAGAGTTCCAGTAAATTGCCCCATAGCATCTAGCTAGTAAGTAGAGCAAAATGCAACTTCAAGTCTATTGAGTCCCAAGGAGAGTTTTCCTCAATGTACTGGCTGGTTTTATGTGTGAACTGGACACAAGCTAGAATTATCACAGAAAAAGGAGCCTCCCTTGAGGAAATGCTTCCATGAGATCCAGCTGTAAGGCATTTTCTCAATTAGTGATCAAGGAAGGAGGACCCAGTCCATTGTGGGTGGTGCCATCCCTGGGCTGTTGGTCCTGGGTTCATAAGATAGCAAGCTGAGCAAGCCAGGGGAAGCAATCCAGTAAGCAGCACTCTTCCATGGCCTCTGCATTACCTTCTGCCTCCAAGTTCCTGCCCTGTGTGAGTTCCCGCCCTGACTTCCTTTGATGATGAACAGCAATGTGGAAGTGTAAGCTGAATAAACCTTTTCCTCCCCAACTTGCTTCTTGGTTATAATGCTTTGTGCAGAGATACAAACCCTGACTAAGACAAACTAGTACAAGGAATGGAGTATTACTGTGACAGCCAGACCATGTTTTGGGGAGGACTGTGAAAGGACTTTGGACTTTGAACTAGAGCCGTTGGGAGGTTAAGAGCTCTATGGGATGCTTTGTAGGAGCTTGGAAGATAATGTTGAGAACAGTGCAAATGATGGAGGCCTGGCTTGTGAAATTTCAGAGGGAGGATTAAAGACTCTTATCCGGGTTATTTCTATTTTGATTGTGAAGATCGTGTGATTTTGGTTAGCTGGAGCTGAAGAATTAGCTGTGATTAACAAGACACCATAACTACTAAAGCAAAACCTTTGTATTGCTGGGACTACTGATGCTGGTTAGCTGAAGCTAAGAAATTAGCAGTGATTAAGAAGAGACCAGCATCACTGGGGTGAAATCTTCTGGGAAGTGTTTCCTAAGAGCACAGAGAAGCTATGTTCCAGAGGCAGCCACGGTTGTACCTCCTGTTGGTAGCCGGACTTGATAATGCATAAGAGTTACCCAGGTGGTACTGGTTTTGAAACATGAAGGGGTATCAGCTGATGCTTGACACTGTGAGAGGCCAGGAGAGGCCACTGGTAAAGGTGCAGCCGCAGTGGCAGTTGAAGGCCCAGGACTGAAGGTGTCATGCAGAGAAGTTGAGGCTTAGCACCATGAAAAGAACCTATGAGAGGCTATATGTGAAAGTGTAGCCCAGTTGCAGCAGAAGACAGCAGTGTTTTGGAGATGCCAGCACCATGAGATGACCACCAAGGACAGCAGCAGCAGTGGAGTACATGCAGCTGGAACCTAGAAGACAAGGTGTGTGCTACAAAGGACAGAGCTAGAGAAGTGACCCAAGCCCTTGGAGGAGCCCAGAAGACCGTGAGTGGATCTCAGACATTGGACAGGTTAGAGATTGATTTTGCTTTTGATTGTGACTGGGCGCTGATATTTTTCCTCTTGAAATAAGTGTTTTAGTGGAGCTCACAGTTAAGAGATTTTGAATTGTAAAAAGACTTTGAATTTCAAAAAAGGTTGGATATTTTAAAGGGATTGGAATTTTAATATGTAAGAATTTGTAAAGAGTGTGGAACTTTTAAAGTTATTTAGATCTTGGAGATGGATAAGAAAGTGAAGGTTGAGGCTTAATAGTGATGCATTTGTAAGTCAAGTTGGCAAGGGGTCAGTTGTACAGGCTGGTTTTATGTGTGAACTTGACACAAGCTAGAGTTATCACAGAGAAAAGCCTCCCTTGAGGAAATGTCTCCATGAGATCCAGCTGAAAGGCACTTTATCAAGTAGTGATCAAGGAAGGAGGGCCCAGCCAATTGTGGGTGGTGCCATCCCTGGGCTGGTGGTCCTGGGTTCTATAAGAAAGCAAGCTGAGCAAGCCAGGGGAAGCGATCCAATAAGCAGCACTCCTCTATGGCCTCTACATTAGCTTCTGCCTCCAAGTTCCTGCCCTGTGTGTGTTCCTGTCCTGACTTCCTTTGGTGACTTTTCACAGCAATGTGGAAGTGTAAGCTGAATAAACCTTTTCCTCCCCAACTTGCTTCTTTGTCATGATATTTTGTGCAGGAATAGAAACCCTGACTAAGACACTCAATCTTTTAAAAATTAAGCTACCTGTGGCCTTTTTGCTGTTGTGTCTATATAAGTGATCAAGTTCACCACAGCTCACCTGCTGCTTCCCATGTTCTCCCACAAGAACTCTTGGGAACTGAGGTGGGCAAAGCTTCCAAGCTTCACACACCTGTCCTTTCATAAGAGAAGGCAGTATAGGAATTGCTGCTGCTGTGACAGGGGCTGAACTGTGTTCTGGGCTGTCCTGAGTGTTGGGACAGTTCCGAGGCTGAGTCCCGGTTTCTAGGGGCAGGCAGTATGAATGCAATGGTGTCCTTGTTCTCTGGAATGTTCTGAAAGAGTTTGAGGGGTGTTTAAAGAATGGCTGAGTGAGGTATGAAGAGTCGCAGACATATTTAAATGGGCTGGACATTAAGCCTATCTATGCTTTTTAGTAAAGATTTTCTCAGAGTGAGGGAACAGTGGGTGAGAGAAAGAGACTGTTGGAGGTAGAAGACCCTCTAGGTCTTCATTCCTAGTCACATTCCTGGTTCTAAGCACTGAACTCCACAAGAATGCACAGATGCTACTGGGAGCTAGCGGATGCACTTTGTTGCAACGTTCATTCTTTCTCAGTCTAGATAACCAAATAAAACCTCGATTCCGTTCCTGGATCCTGAGAGTCATTTTACTAAGCACCGTTTATGTCAGGGAAGTCATCAAAACTCCAAAGAGGGGGAGCCTTGGGGCAGGCAGATGTTGACTTTTGTCATCAAATTGATTAAAGTTGTGACCAGAAAGAAAATCCTGCGTGTTACAAAACTGTCTCTCTTGTACTTGGTGTTTGTAGAGGAACTTTGTCTGTTTGTCTTTAAGTTTGAGTACTTGATGAATCTCCTGAGTGTATTAATTTAGAAAAACACATTTTAGAAATGTTTAATTGTGGCACTGTTAGAAACTCACGTTCCAGTTTATCACTATCTAGGCATCATTAGGCTCCGAGATGAACAGACACATGATAAGTTTGTGAGGGTGAGGGAGTGTGGCACTGGGATCTGGGAATAATGACTCTCATCTTCCTACCAGAGTGGGTCTCACAGCACTCCAGTTCTTAGGACTTCACCGAGCTGAGCTGTGCATATAGATACTGGCAGCCCTTAGCCCAGGGGAACAGAAATTGTCACCGTATCATATTTAAAATGCACCACAAACGGTGACAGGAGTTGATTATAAGATTTGTATCTTGGGACTTAATATATCGGAGTCCCTGTGCTTCACAGTGTTCTGGAAGATTCTGAGGGACCACTGAGGTGTGGCTGAGTGATGCCGGAAAAGCTTCAGGGTGCCATGTATTTGAACAGAAATTACATTAAGCCAGTCTTGGACTATTACCATCTTTTAGGCGAGGTGAGGATGAGATTGTAAAAGATAAAAGATGTTCTACTGCATCCCCACCTCTCTTGTCTCCATGACCTGGGAGCAGGCGCAGGAGATCTCCCAAAGGCTACTTGTTCCAGTCCACCCCTGTCTGGCAAGGATAATCACATCATCTCCATCATTTCCCAGCTGCCCAGTGTTTTCCGTTTCCTCCTTGGTTTAGAACTCTAGATCTTCATAAAAGTCACCACAGAGTGAGAAATACAAACTCTGGTTTGGGGCAAGATTCTGCAGATTGCCTGTCAGCCTGGGGACTGCCTCTGCATTTGTTGCTCTTTAAATGTTATCAAATAGTGGCTGCAGGCATATTGTACCCATACTGTATACATCATGTTGACATATGGGCATCTTGTACCAGAGTTTTGTTTTTTGTTTTGTTTTGTTTTGTTTTTTAGAATGTGAGAGCTTTAAGCAAACATTCCATTATACTCCTTATTTTCTTATTATGTAAGGATATTTTAATTTATGAGTTGACAATTTTACACACACACACACACACACACACACACACACACACACACACACCAATGAAGTTTGATCATCTCCGCCCCTCATTACACTCTCTCATTCCTCTTCCACTTTCCTTGGACCATCTCTTCTTCAGAGAAAGGGTCTCTTCCAGTTTCTCATCTTTTAGAGACATCAGGTTTAATTAGGGGTGCTTACATGAACATGGGTATGGGGTTATTTTCTGGAGCATTCATGATTTATTCCTGGCTGTACCACTCAAGAAAAATGACTCTCCTCTCCCCCTTAGCCATACTGCCAACAGTTGCTGAGCAAGACTCATGAGCCTCTCTTCCATCCATGGTAGAATGCTGACAAGCTCCATCTTATGGGAAACCATAACGAAGCAGCCCTTTATTTTACAGGCAAGGAAACTAAGGCTCAGGAGTGGTTGAATGTCGTCCAAGTCCTGACTCCTTACCTCCCACACAGTCCTACTTCTCTCTCTCATCCAAGAAATAGGTTAGAAGGGCTCATCCAAATTTTCTTGGAGTACCTGCTCCCTCTCCTCTCCGTGAGTGGGCATATCTGTAGCTGTCCCTGAATTAAGAGTGAGAGATATCGCTCTAGATGTCAAATGCTGTTCAATCCCTGTTCCAACCCACTTGAGTCTCCTGGCCATTCTTGTGTGGGAACTCTTATGATCACCCCATCACTCAGGCCAGGAAGCAGAGGTCCTAGGAACTAAGAAGACATAGATTTCACAGCTTGTGTGTGTGTGTGTGTGTGTGTGTGTGTGTGTGTGTGTGTGTGTGCATGCACTCTGGCTCAGAAAGACTAGCTAACTTTTCTCAGTGACATACCTGACCATGAATAAGCAGCTTTGCCATGCATCATCTTTCCAGAGGGAGCTGAACAGCACATAGGACAGGGGCCCAGGACTTTATTTCTAAGCTCCTTGTGCCCATTATCAGTGTGATCCTTGTCAAGTCTTTGAATACTTCACTCAATGCTGGAATACAGCAAGCACTTCACCAATGATTGCTGACCTGTAGCCTGTACACAATCACTCCCCTGAACTGATTTGTAAGCAAAGTACTTAGGGTATCCCTAGTATATATATCAGGAACACTAAGCATGCGATAGAACAGGCTCAGAGTAACTGGAGAGATGGCAGGCGGGGGGGGGGGGGGAGGAGACAGGAGGGGAGAGCTTGAGAACATGTGACCCTAAGATCTCATAAGATGGATATACTACTGCCCTGGCAGGGGTTTACAGAGTGTGGGGTACACACTGCACTGTGGTGGGGCGGAGTGAGAAAAGCTACTGAATTTTGTTTTAAAGAAGAAAACATTTCCTTTCCCCACTATGTCTAAAATCCTCTAAACCATCTCTGAAATAACTTCAAAAATGTGATCAAGGATGGATGGGAGGTTTTCTAGACAAGCATGTTGCCTAGATTAGCCTGAACCCTGTCTCCTGCACATGAATGACCAGGAATGGTCCATCCTCCTCGTAGCACCTTTGAGTCCATAGGTATTCAAACAACTGTTGTCTTTCTGGGAATGTCCAAGCTGATGGCCAGGTTCTGGGACACCTATTGAAGTTGCTTGAGTGGCCAGTTTGTAGGGGAGCTCCCTGTGGGTGGGCGGATGTCAGGTTTGCTCTCTCATGCTTTGCAGTCTGAGGTTCTCGTCCCCAGTGGTGACTCTCTCTCTTTTCCCTACTGCTGGCCTATGGGTTTCCATGAAGAATTCTGCTCTTCTTCTTCAACTCCTCTGCTCTAACCTAGCAACAAACCTCACCTTCTGACTTTGATCTGCCATCATTTGCTCAGGGAACAGAGCTAGGATGAGGAAGGGAAGCTAAGGATCGTGAAGCTCAAGAGCGAGCATCCCAATTCCACATCGGACTTGAGCCTCACTCTGAGCTTTTGCCGTTACCATGTAACCTTACGAGGCCAAGCAAAACCGTGCAATTTCAGCTCCAACCTGAGACTCTCTTTAGGCCACCTCCCTAGCCTCTGCCAGAGGTTCATAGAAGCTCACAAATGAAGGCAGCCCAAGTCACCCCTGTGCCAGAGAGGAGACAGAAAGTCTTGACTGCATCTGCAGAGGGAGGGAGCTCTCAAGGGAGTGGGATCTCCCCTAGATGCCTTCTGGGGCTAGAAAGGCAAAGCCAGCTTTGGCACCTCCCTGCGTATATTTTTTGTCATCCCCCTTCTAGCTCTGGTGACTGGGGACTTTCTCTTTCTTTTCTCCTGGATCTTCATCTTTTCTTTCTCCAGCTCATTTACATGTTGGCCTTCTCCCATTTGCCGTCTTCTTTCTGCTGTCTCTCTCCTTTTCAGTGTAACAATGAATCCCAAAGGAAGCACCCCCCCCATCCCCAGAAAGCCTGTCTACACTAGTGCAGCTGTAGGCTTTAAGCTGACAAAGGCAACCTTCTCAAATGGGAGCCCTTGGCAAGCTGCCAGCACCCTGCTGCTCCACAGAAGCAGCGGCAGAAGCCTGGAGAGCCAGGAGGATGCCTTTTCATGGGAATTCATCCATGAGGGCAGCTGAGAGCTCTGACCTTCTCCAGGCTCCCTCTTGCCCAAGTAGGCACGTAAGGTTTCCATACATTCCAAAATCAGCAACCTGCTGGACCACGACACCCATGTGCGTGCTCTTCCTGTACATGGTTAAGCTCTGCAGTCTTGCAAACTCTATCAAACCCTTTCCTCTCGTTGGATCACAGTAACTTTTTCTTTTGGAGCTACTACTAAGTCCCTTTAGACTTGCACTTATTAAGTCATAGACTTCCTTTTAAGTCATATGTGCTCAGTTTCCTTCATAGGCCAGGAAGCCATTGGAAAGTAGGGAATAACAGGTATCTTAGGACAAGGTCATTACCACAGTCATATAGAATGCTGGACTTTTGTGTAACTGACCTTCCACTTTCAGTGCTAGGCCGTGGGCTTACCTACCTCAGAATAGCCTCAGCACAGTCATCTCTCAGATGGGAGAATGATTAATATCTAGTGCAAAGATTTCATTTGAGGGGGAATGTGCTATTATATGTAAACACAAAATTAGAGTCAATATAGAGTACTTGCTGAATGAGTCTTAGCTACTATGTCACAATCACCATGATCACTTTCTGTAATTATGGCCATGAAAAGAGACAGTTGGCAGACTGTGGCTTGTAGACACTCCTTAACTGGTGAACGGTCACATAGACAATGTTTAAAATGTCAAACTTCGTAAGAGCATCAGGCTTCAGTGCTTATTTTTCTATATATTTGTACTCAAGTTTGATCCTTCATGTTTTAGCAGGAAGTAGAAGCTATTGAATCAAGGCACAGTATATTTCATGAACATAGTGAGTGATGTGTAGTATATGTTGTATGTAGGTTGTACAAATGTACAACATAGAAGTACATAGGACATGCCATATGTATATTGAATCATGTATATATATTGTACACATGATAGTGTGATATATACACTGTATAGACTTAAAATAAAAGTTAATAATCTGCAGTCTTCCATGCCTAATTAAAGCTATGTTCTATTAAAAATTGTATACATCTTATTTATTTATTTATTTATTTATTTATTTATTTATTTTGGTGTGTGTGTGTGTGTGTGTGTGTGCATGCAAGCATGCATGTCCATCTGCTACGTTGTTTGTGTGGTGGTCAGGGGACAAGCTGAAGGAATCCATTCTCTCCTTCCTCCATATGGCTCTTGGAGATTGAACTCAGGGTGTCTGGCTTGACAACAAATACCTTTATCCTTGGAGTGATCTCACAGGGCCAACAGGAGTTTTCCAAAGCTGTTTTTCACATGTAGTGGCAATGAAATCTTACCATCATTCTAGCTGTTGCTTCTGAGGAAACAGAACACGCAGAAGAGGCAATCTGAGGAGCAGGGAGGTGTGTAAATGACCACCTTACCCTCCTGTATAAACCAAAAGAGGGTGTGTATAACCACAGACTCTAGAAGGCAGAGGTGGTGAAAGGAATGAAGCTGCCTGACTAATCATCCCTGCTTTGTGTTGCTATCACGAATTCGGAGCATGAGTGCGGAGCAGCAAGTGGGCTCCCTGGGGATGGACAGGTACCTAGAGGAGCAGATTACCAGGTGGTTGGGCCCCAGCCTGACTTCACCTTGCTCAGAGAATAAAAGCATCCCAGGGAAGTTGGTATAAGATTTTAAACCTTCACATAAACGTAATCTAGGAAATGCCCCTCGGGATAGGCTTCCCAAGGAGAGTCAAAGGCATCAGGATTTTAGAGGTTTTTTCTTTCCAGAAGATCCTAGAGGTGTGTCCCAAGTTAAGAGGGAAATCCTTATTCTTTAGAAAAGTTAAGTTATTTATTATAGTACATATGTGTGTATTACATATAGGGTTCTATGCACACATGCCAAGGAGAACCACTTTGCGCAGTCACTTCCCTCCTTCATGTCTACAGAGGTTCTGAGGTTCGAACACATGTTGTCAGACTTGCCTTTACTCACTGAGCCATTTCACAAGGCCACAAAAAGCCCGTTCTTAAGATGGTGCCATGACTCTGGCTCAGAGCTATGACTGTGTCTTGCCTTCTTCCACTGTTCTTAAAGCCAGTACTAACCAAGCAAACGCCACAGCTTTTAAGAACAGAAGTTAACTTCAGATGAGGAAGAACGATGACTCAGGACAGTCATCCTCTTTCTCTTATTTCATAACTTACAGAACTGTCAAAAGTTATTGGCTAAGAAGGACCAGCTTCCTACGTGACTCACTTATCTAACAGTTTATGTGCGTTGTACATGGAGATCATTGCAGGAGGAGAAATTCGTCCATTGTTAACGTTTGACTCCTGGGCTTTATTGTCAAAAGGATCCTTCTGAGTCGTACCCTGTGCTTTTGCCGATTTTATACACCTGAAGCCTCAGGCACTGTCTTCCCTAGGAGGCCCTCCTACCGGCCTGCTTGTTCAAATCAGCCAACTGTTAGGAGTCACTTCAGAAGGCCTTTCCTCTCTTGCTTGGAAGAAACACGCATTTTAGTGACTGACTAAACCTTTGCAAAACACCACAAATACCAATCCAGTTGAAATGGAGATTTAAAACAAAAAAAGAGAAAGTAAAGGATGAGTAAGAACACTGGACACAAGCCAATTAATTCCCTTTTCGGATATACTGTGTGCATACGGAAAATGTACCTTCTCATTAGCTCGCTTCACTGGGACGTACTTTATTATGTCTTCAAACCAGTTTTTGAGCAACAGAACTGCTAAAAAAATACAAGCACTCATTTTGAATTTATGGAGCTTTTCATGCCAGAGGTGAGAAGTAGGCCTGTGTCTGTTAGCATTTCTCACAAAGGCACTTCCAGGGATGGGTATTTATCCATTCCCAGGCTCCTGTTTCTAATTCCCACTATTAGCCATGTTGGCCTATAGGAGTCTTGTACCAACTGTAGATAAACAAAACAAGAAGGATTTGGACAGAGCCTCCCGGCTATCTCTCAGCAGACGTCATCGTTTTCAACAGCTGTTTATGGAGTCCCAGGACTGTGTACTTTCTTATCAGCACAGTAAACCTTACACATTTATGTCTGCTCTATGCCTTAAAGACATTAATGAATGCTTGTTTTTTTGTCACTGTGGCTAAGACTCAGATCTCAGGTACGTGAAATGGTGAAAATTAGAGTCTGGTGAAGTCACACCTGCAATTTGAACCTTTGCTGTGAGCATGCTATCCAACTTGCTTTCAAAACTCAGGCTGCAGGAAC